>CM045763.1:200998758-201198758 GCA_025200525.1 Camellia lanceoleosa | reverse complement strand
TCCCTCTCTTTCCCCAACCCAATATCTCTCGCGGCTCATTCCTAGCTTCCTTTCTTATTCTTTTCTTCTTCTTCTTGTTCCAAAGCCTAGATCTAGTAACCCCGAACCATACTTCTTTTACTCAAACCCTAGTATTTGGCGGATGAAAGGTGGATCACGATGAAGGGTTATTGAAAAGGGTTGTTGGTAGTGGAACATGACATTGATAAATGTCGAGAATGAAAAGTTTGGATGGGTTAATACGTGATAAGGGTGAGTGAAATGATGAATTATGCAATTGAGAGACATAGAAATCGCATGTGGAAGAGAGATCGCGATCTAGCGATTCTTGTTGAATGGAAGGGAGCTATAAGCGGCGATGGCGAAAAGAAGACAATGATGAGGATTGACAAAATAGGGCAGCGATATGAAAGGAAGGAGGTTGGAGAGGATGAAGCAATGGCCAGGAGGAAGAGAGAGGCTTTGGGAGGGCGACAACCATGAGAGGTTAGAGAAATTTGAAAGAGATAGCGCCGGTTGAAGAAAGCGATGGTTGCAGCTGATGATTAGGGTTAGGGTTTGTTGGAAGAAGATGAGGATGGTTTAGTATTATCTCTGAAATTATTAATGTATTAATGATGAGACAAAATTAAAAGTTTTTAATTTGTGTATAGTGTAAAAAAGGCGAGTAAATGGTGTATATTAAGACAAGTAATGGAGTATTGTAAATAGAATTACCTATATATAAAATGATGTAATAGAGCTTGCCGGTGGAGTTTATTGCTTCAAAACAAAAATCTCATCAAGATTACTTATTATTTGAAAGTACCACTACTAGTACAATATATATCATTTTGATAGATAATTCTATAAAAAAAAAAAAATTATGATAAAATAGAACTATTTAGTCTCACGTTGAAACAGCACATAATATGGAAGTGGGTAAGGGAAAGCGAAACATATAAGTTTTTTAGTTACCTAGGATGTATAATCCACCATGCTAGTTGAGCTACATTTAAAAAAGAAAAAAAAAAAATATAATTTTATTTATAATTAAATAAGTAAACAAGATTCAATTTAAGTATAACTCACAATATACAAATTTTTACATTAATTTAAAATTTGTACCTTACTAAACCATTTTCAAGGTAAAGATGACATTAAAGGTCATTCTAAGAGCATCCTCTAATAGTAATTGTTATTATAGTATTGGCAAAATTATAATTTGACATACTTTCACGATAATAAATTGTCAAATTATGGTAATAATAAAATTTCAATGGTGCAAAGCCATTTTGGCATAATCCAACCAAGATCGGGACATTTTTAGGGACAACTACTCCTAAACTATTGAGGTCATCCCTAGGACATCTACCCAAGATGGCGCGACTTTATGTAATATCACGATGCAATCGGCATGTGCATACATTATTTGTTGTTGTTTGATTCTATTTAACAAAATTTTGGTGAAATTTGTTTAATTGTTTTTTTTTTTTTTTTGGTTTGGTGAATTTCATTTAAAAAAAAAATTGATTTGTTAAGGATGAAAGGAAGGAGAGAAGGAAGGAATGAAGAAAATCAATTGATTTTGACTGAGCTTACAAATTTGACATTTGTCCAAAACTTGTGTCAAATTTTGACAATTATCAAATTTGATAGTTGCTATGACATGCCACTAAAAACCCAAATCAACTCAAATTACCATATTTTACCTTTGACTACTGTTATAGTTAATGCTCTAACAAGGTAACAGGCCTACAAAAGAGCGATTAAAGTTGTTCCCATTTTGTATGAAAACAACCATTAGTGCTTGTCCATTTCTTAGAACACAAAAGATGCAAAACATCATTTGGCACACTAAACAAAACAAAACTCAAGAAAGTGAACTCAATTGTGGCCAAAACTGTACACCTTATAGCTTTGCATGTGGAAGGAAATAGATTGGGAAAGGTCCAGCTTGTCGTTGACTTTAATTGGAGATCGAGATTGGATCTTTCGGTTTACTCGATTGGGTCTACTTTTGGATTCCGTTTCAATAATTACAGCTTGTTGACATTTAGAATTAAATCCGAATATATTATTACGGTAAAAAATCAAAGGCGATCGGGATACTTGGTAACTATGTGTTTGAATCAATTTTGTATATAAAAAAAAAATAGATAGTGAAAAAATAAGCGGTTCATATAAAAGCGGATTCAAGCAGCGTAATTGCCATTATTAGATCGACTTAATTTTTTATAGTTATAATATATTTGACAAATCCTAAAATATGAATAGTTCGAATTATTAAAATGAAACTTAAAAATAGGCTCATGGAGCAAACAGAAGGGTCCAATCTTAACCTCTAACCAAAAACAAGTTAGACCCTTTGAAAAATGTGGCTATGCTTTGTTGTTCCATCATAGTGTAATGTAATCTTTCACCCAATAATCGAAAAAAAAAGAAAAAAGAAAGAGGAATGCAAAAATTGGTCTTTGTGAACCTGATTTTCAACCATCTGGTGTGGTTGAGTTTGCCACTATGTATATTTTTCTATCAGGTGAGAGAAGGTTAATCCTACAAGGTAGAAATAATTTTAAAAATTTAAAAACATATTTTTAACATTATTTTATCAAATTAGTTTATATTTTATTAAATTTATGATTTTGTCCTTAAAATTAAGCAATGTTATCTTCAAGCTGTCTTTGTTTGGAACAGATTCAAAATTCAAGATCAAATATGTCACTTAATTAAAAATCGAGAGACCAAAGTGACACAAATTCCAAACAATAGGAACCGTTAATGTAATTCACCTTTTATTGTATTAAGTCATTAATTTTTCTTATTATGAGTTTTTTAGTTGTTGCTGTTGTTGTGTGCCCATGATGGTTGTTAAATTTCCATGTATTGTTGGATCTAATTTCCTGTGTAGAATTAGATTCTTGGATTCTTAGAAAAGAGATTAAAATTGCATTTGTTGGAAAAATGATGAAATTCATCTAATAACATAATCAAAGACAAAATGGTGATTTAATTATTCTTTGTAAAGATTTAGTGTGTTTAGTTTCAATTTTCTGAATTCAATTTTTTAAAAGTTGGGTTTTTTACTTTTGTTTGGTTTTTTGTTTTTAGTGATTATTTTTAAAATTTTAAGTAATTTTTTTAACTTTTTTAGATGTATCTTACTTAGATATATCTAAATGTAAAATATTTATAAAAAAATATTTTAAAAAATATATAAATACACAAGAATACGAAAATGTACTGAATTTTCATATTTTTTTATTTATATTTTTGGTATTTAGTGAGTTTTCTAAAGATTTTTTTCACAAATATTATACTTTTTAAGTATATTTATAGAAAAAATCACCAGTAAATCCTATGTGGTAGAAAGTTAAACTATTTAGTCCTACAAATTTTCTTATGCACCATTTAGTCCCACTATCTACATCAGTAACATCATTAACATTAAAATTCCACTACCAACATCATCAACATCAACAACATCATCAACATCATCAAAACATTAAACATTAAACATCATCATCAACATTAAACATCATCAAACATTAAACATTAAACATTATTCGTCATCAACATTAAACATTAAATATCAGACATAAAACATTATTTTTCAACATTAAACATTATTCATCATCATCAAACATTAAACGTTAAACATTAAACATCATCATCAACATTAAACATTAAATATCATCAAACATTAAACATTAAACATCATTAAACATTAAACATTATTTATCACAACATCAAACATCGGACATAAAATATTATTTTTTCAACATTAAACATTATTCATCATCATCAAACATTAAACATTAAACATTATCAAACATTAAACATTAAACATTTCATTTTTCTTAAGTCTTCAACATCAAAACAAATTTCTAGAGTCCACTGAAATCTGCAAATCATCATCATCGTTACTCTCTCTGCGAGAAAAGCATCACGCCAACAATAACCAATCCTTTCGCTCTGGATCTACTTACCCGTTGATTGAAAAAAATCTACTTACCCACACACCCACCCACCGAAAGCCTAAAACCAAGCGAAACCCATTAATTCTTCTCCTCCTCATGTGTTGGAGAAATCTCTACTTTTTCGTGATCAATCGGCAATGGTTTCTCCGGAGAACACCAATTGGCTCTTCGATTCTGGCTTGATTGAAGATATTCATTCTGATGCCAATTTCCGTCTTGTGGTTGTTGCAGAGCCAAAAAGCTCCATTTTTTGTTGTTGCGAGAACAATGGAGGAAGAAGACATGAAAGAACGTCTTTTTGGATTTAAATGCGCTTCAGACGTTGATGTTCACCATTTTCTCTCCGATCCGATGTTCTCAATGTGAAATCAACATATATATATATATAGCTTAATGAATCGATGTTTTGATGTTTGAATCGATGAATCGATGAGAGATCATCAAAAACTCAAAATCCTTTTGATGTTGTTGTAGTGGATGTGGATGATGTTCAATGGTCATTAATATTGGGATAGGACCTAATGGTTCATAAGAAAATTCATAGGACCAAATGGGTTTACAAGATACAAATTAGGTGTATCTAAAAATTAATTTTTTATCTAGAATATTAAAAATTCAGTAAAAATAAAGAAATATGAAAAATAAAAATTTTAATTTTCTAAAAATAAATCCTAAAATCCAAACAAAAACAAGTTGATCAGTACTTTGAGTTTTCCACCCGGATACTCCACTAGTCATGAACCAAGGGTTTTGTTGTACTTTTGTGTTTCAATCTTGTTACATGTCAATGAAAAACATAATTCAAATGGCCAAATTTAAAATTGAAATAAAATCACTATAAAATTACACAAAATTTTGCATCAACTTTAAAAAACGGTGAGAATACTATTCCTCTATGCCACCCTTTCCCTTTTCTTATGAAATTGTTTTAAAACCATTAAAAGATTATTTAAAATTTTATTAAAAAATAAAATACACATACTAGATTAATTTTAGGTATAATTTACATAACACTAAATTTAAATTTATATCATATACTTCATTTATGAGTAAAATTTTAAATAACAAACTATGCTACTTGGTGAGCAATGTTACACCTATCATATTTTCTACTTTTTATTTTTATCTTTTTGCTAAGATTGTAGAATATTAGTTTGTTAGTAAGTTATATTACAACTAAATTTTTTTGTCAAGATTATAGGATATTAGTTTGTTGATAAATTCCATCAGCTCGAATCATGACCTTCTTCTCACTACACATTAAAATATGACTACAAGACCACTGGGTCAAATCCAAGGTCTTTTCCTACTATATCTAGTTTACCATGTAATATGTTATTTTTGCATTAGAGGATATCCAATCTAGCATGAGATATTTCATTAAATTTGAATTTGATGAAAAGTGCCTCATTTTGGCACTTCAATCCTTTCACCATATTCATATTAAGTAGAAAAAAAAAACTAAAAATTTTAACAAATAAAGAGAGTCTTTCATTTTTCTTCAAATTTAAATTGTTATCGTTGAGTCGAACATCTTCCACGAATATCCACCCAAGAGTAACTTTAATAGCTTTTTTATTCATTTTCATATGACCTTCAAGACATCCGCCTAGACATCCTCCTGAATAACCAGAAAAGTAAAAAAATTTGATGAAAATTTTATTTTAGCATTAGAGTAAACGGTATTAAATTAAAATTTTTATCAAATTCTTACTCAAACTTGATCAAATTTTTTATTCAATGTTGCAAGAGATAATAAATCAAATGTGATAGAAAAACTATAATATGCTTAGCATGACCCTTTCAGAGTCCCTTACTTTTTTTAACTTCTAATTAGAATAGCAATACTATGAATTAAAAAAATTATTTACAAAAATAAATCAAAAATCTACATTCATTGTTATTGTAACTTATATCTTATTAATTTAAATCTATATCACTCACTCACTTTTAAAGTACCATAACATTTTTATTAGAATAATTCTAAATACATTAAATTTTGTGATTCTTTCTCCAAAACACTTTATTAACAATGGTAACATTGTACCCTACAATGGCATCCCCAGAGATCGGGTCGAACCAGTGGGTCTTCGCGACGGCGTACCCGCCAGCCAGTCGAAACAGACCAGTACCTCCGACAACCGCCATTTCTCGGACCGAATGAAGAATATAGTTCAAGCCGACAATGCTAATAGAGCTTCCATTGTAAATCCCATCTACGAACCCATAATTCAAAGCCATTATTAACCCGAAGTCCGACTCTGTCTGCCCAGCAGACCCGTACAGTCCCTGGGCTCGGCCCATCAGCTTCGATGACGGGTCATCGGCCATCATCACGGCTCCGAAACGGGTCGGCGAGTTTTCGGTGTAGAAAGATTGAGCCACGCCCACTGCGCTTGGGGTCTTCCCACTGACTGTGTCGTGGAAATAGAATTGGAGTTTGGTTACGATTTGCTTTTTGGATTTGAGTGTCTTGGCCCAACTAGGTTGGTTATTGGGTTGCTCGACTTGATGGGTTTGAACCCATGGCATGGTTACAATGAGAGATCATGAGCATTACAACCACATCTCTCCCATCTCTCTCTCTCTCTCTCTCTCTCTCTCTCTCTCAATATTTGGGGTTTTTTTAAAGGCAAGAAGGTGAGTGGAGAGTTGTATTTTATAGGAGAGCATGTCAAAAGATTCAAAAGAAAAAAAAAAGTAGTATTACTACCAAATAAAAGTGTGAGGTTACGAATTCTAAATAATTTATTAAATTTTTTATTAAATCTTTTTATGAGTGTGAGATTCATACACATATTGATTTGTATGAATCCTATATCCATGTGAGAAGTTTGGTAAAAAATTTAATAAATTATTTGAGATTCATAATATTTTATCGAAATAATAAGACAATTCCATGTAACTATGAGATTGTTCCGAGTGATTAGTGGTTGTGCTTCCCATACAATTCTTCAGAGTTTGATTTTTAAAGTCAGGCAGTGAGAAAATGATTTCCCGTAAATTTTTTAATATTAATGCAAATAACTTGCCTTTAATCAGTTGAAAAGTGAATTAATATATATAAACTAATTAGCATCTTGATCACTAAAAGCGAGAGAGAAGGTTTTCGATATATGTGACATGTCACAAGATTAATCGGTACTACATTCTTTTTCTTCTTTTTTTTTATACAAATGAAAGTAAACAGAGAATATAGAATTTATACACCACTTAAATAGAGGGGATCAGACCCTTTTAAAGTTGGCAGAGACCATGTTTGCTATAAGAAAGGAAAAGATGGAGCTGGGTGGTTCATCAAAGAACACCAGATGTTTAGTTTGGTTGACTCCAAGATTGGCTAGAGCATCAGCACATGAATTTGCTTCTCTTGGGATGAATTGGAGGTTACGGCTACATCTTCTCAGCATGAAGTTAGCATTCTCGATGAGAGCTTTGTATGGGGAGGTTCTATCAACTCCTTCCTGGATGAGCTTCATTGCAATTTGAGAATCAGCCTCTATGTCTATATTGGCCAATCCTTTTTACATTATGATTGTAAGACCTCTGTAGAGACCCCAGAGTTAAGCCTCCAAGTGGTGCGATTCCTAGATAGCCATGGTAACCTCACAGCCAAGTATCTGTTTCATTCCACAGCAAACCTCCATATCCAGATTGGCCAGGATCTCCTTTGGAACAACCATCAGTGTTCAACTTTAGTTTACCTGCAAGGGGAGCAAGCCAATTAGTTAGTCTTGGTTCAGAGTAGGTAGAATGGAGGGGGTTTTGGAAGGCTTCCTGAATCTGCTTTGCTTGCTGGAGAATCTGTGTTGTGCTGATGGAATCTGGCTGGGTGTGGTGTTCAAACACCTCTTTGTTCCTGTCTTTCTAGATGTGCCAGATGGTAGTTAAAAATATTGTTGCCCATTGCAAACCATCCATTTTACTTAGGCTTTTCATGTTTGATTTTAGCCAATCAGGTAGTACCTTTCTATCTTCCTCTTGCCACCAGTTAAGGTCTTTCAGATTCAGCCAAATGGATTTAGCTTTGATGCATCCTCTGAGAAGGTGTGACTTATCTTCTGTATGGCCTTGGCACCTCTGGCAGATATCAGAATCTGCGAGATTTCTAGTGAGTCTCATCTGATTTGTGAGTAACCTACCATGCATGGACAGCCAAAGGAAACATTTGAGCTTTTGAGGGGCTTTAACTTTCCATATCTACTGCCAATCTATCCCATCTTCATCATGTTTAGTGATAGCATTATAGGCTGCTGAAGAGGAGAAGTTGCCATTAACAGTCCTTTGCCAGGAAGATGTGTCCATGAAGGTCACAAATCTGGGTCTATAGATGCTAAGGATGTTATTTTTATCCTGTTGGGTGAGCAGATGCTAGATAGGATTCAGATCCCATTGACCTTCTTCATCAATTATAGAGCTAACTTTCATAGTATTATCAATATGGGACCCTTGATAATTTTTACACAATGGTGAGTGCCACACCACGATCATCCCGTAGAAAATTTTCTTCCCATCTCCATATTCCATTTGATATTATCTTCAAGAACTTTTCTATTATTGATTATACTTTTCCATGTGAGGGAAGCAGACCTCTGTTTGGGCCAATTGGAAATGGAATGGTGTTGAAGATATTTGGAATAGAGGATTTTGCACCAGAGGTTGTCAGCATTACTAGCAAGTTTCCATCCCAATTTAGAGACTAAGGCAGAGTTGTGGTCCTTATATTTTCTAATGCCTAACGCACCATGTTTTTTATTCTTACGGACTTGATTCGATTCGGAAGATGAACTTTCTTGACAATGTCGATCTTTGCCCAGATGAAATTTACATTTAAGCTATCAATTTTGTCCAAGCAGTCCTAGGAATTTCCATGGTTTGCATGAGGTGGTTAGGAATGGCGAGGTAGCAGTGCACTAGGGTATCTGATCTGCAAGAGGGAGGGTATTGGCCTTCCACCCGAAAAGCCATTGGTGATCTTCACAATGATGTCTTTAACACGATTTCTACTAATTCTCTTGTGCAAAACATGAGTGCCTAGGTATTTACCAAGGTCATGAGTAAGGCCTATACCACTTTGGTAGCTCGAGGGGGGCTTCACTCCTAGGGATGTTAGAGGACACAAATAGTTTGGACTTTTGAAGGTTAATTTTCGACTAGAAATTTCACAAAATTCATTCAAAACTTCCATGATGCAATCACGTTTCTAGTGTTGGCTTTAGCAAAGAGGATAAGGTCATTTGCAAAAACATGTGAGAGATAGGAATGCTATGTCTGGCGGCTTTGAGGCCTTTCCAAACTCTACTGGGTTTTGAGTCTAATCATGTCGAGAGATTTTCCATGCAAAGCACAATTAAGTAAGGGGATAGGGATCCTTGTCGAGACCTCTCCCAACACTAATGTTATGGAGGCTCTCTCCATTCCAAATGATAGAAGAGTTAACATTAGACACACGATTCATGATGAGAGAAATCAATTAGGGTTAAGATTAAATTCTGGAGGGTAGTGCACAAAATCCCGGAAATAAGGTTATAGGCTTTCTTAAGATCAATTTTAAAGACCATTCCACCAGTTTGCCTTTTTTATTTCTAAGGGTGTGAATAATTTCCTGGGTAATAATAACATTGTCAGTGGTGGTTCTACCAGGAATAAAGCTACTCTGATTGGGGCTGATAAGATCTGGGAGCAGAGGTCTAATCCTGTTAACAATGATTTTGGTAATGATCTTGTAGGTCACATTGCACAGGCTTATGGGCCTAAAGTGCTTATGATTTGGTTAGGCTTAGGAATAAGAACAACGAGTTGCATTAACCTCCTCGGTATGTTTTTGGTAATAAAACATTGTTGGACAAAGGCACACGGAAGACCTCATAATATTCTAGTTTTGATAGAAGATGGCTTGTAGACCATCGGACCGGGAGCTTTAAAAGCTTTGATGCTTTTGATGGCATGCCAAATATCTTGATTAGTGATAGGACTTTGCGAAGCTAGTTATCATCTCTAGTAAACCAAGTATTGGTGATATCCTTCAATGATCAAAAATAAAAGTTTCATCTGTTTAAATAGATTACTAAAATGGAGTTGAATGTGAGTTTTGATATCCTCCGGATGGGACAACCAATTACCATTATCATCTCTGAGCAAATTGATTTTCAATTTTAAGCGCAATGAGGGTTGTGATATGGAAGAATTTAGTGTTAAGGTGCCCAAAGTGAGCCATTTAACTCTAGATTTTTGGAACCAAATGAGTTCTTCTTGGAAAAGGGTTGAGTTGTAATGTTTAATGAGATCTTGTTCTAAAAGGAAAAGGTTATGAGAAAAGGTTTGGATGCAGGCTTTTGGATGCCCTCTATACAGCAAGCGAAATCTTTTCCTTTTAAAAACATTACTAAAGACTTCTTGGTTCCAAGTTATAACATTCTGAGTGAATTCAGAAATAGCCCCCACAAGATTAGTATTCATATTAGCCCAAGATTGTAACACAACATCAGAGAAACTAGGATGGCAGAGCTAAGCAGCTTTAAACCGAAAAGGCCTATTTTTAGGGTTAGAGGATGCATACCTTAGGTGAGAACAATGGAGGAGAATGATTAGAATACGTTCTAGGTAGTGTCCTCATTGTGCCCTCTGGGAATGATGCTCTCCATTTGTCGTTGCTCATGGCTCTGTCAAGGCGTTCCATGGTGTTGGCCAAGCCTCTCCTATTATTAGTCCAGGTAAGTCTGGGGCCGACACTACCAAGGTCAATGAGATTGCAATTATTAATTCTTTCTGCAAACTTTTGAGCTTTGTTGTGGTTATAGCTGGTGGAGTAACTTCTTCGTTCAGAGCTATTGGTGAAGTCATTGAAGTGTCCTGCTACAAACCAAGGTTTCTCCATGCTGTTGGCAGTTTCTTCAAGGTTATTCTAGAGCTCCTCCCGTTGAGAGGCATTAGGACTGGTGTAGACAGTAGATAATATCCACTCCTTATAGTCCTCTTTGTGGATGGTAGCTTGGATGACTTGGTTGGTAGCGTGAGATGCTAGAATGGTGACTTGAGTTGTGTCCCAAAGAAGCCAAATGCTGCTCGATCTTCCTATTAGATCCACAATAGTCATGATAGTAAACCCTATATTGTTGAAGAAGTTATCTATAGAACTATAGGGGATTTTGGTTTCCATAAGAATGAGGATAGTTGGTTTGTGGGATTTGATAAGCTCACGCATGTTGCGTTTAAAGGCATTATTGCCTGTCCATCGGTAATTCTATAACATCATTGTGAGAGGGTCTATAGTAGGGTAGTTGGGGAGAGGATTAGTAACCAAGTCCTTGAGGATACTTCAGATCCGTCTATGATCTTGGTCCCTGGATCTCATGGACACCATGTGGACTGAGTGATTGGAGAACTCTGCTCTGAGATTCTAGCTTGGTTCTATCCTTAGCCGTATTTGCTTGATCCACCATACTGTAGTGACGAGGTGAATTACTTCTTTCCCTGGATCTAATAACAGGCTCAGCAGGTGATTCTCCATCTTGTGTGATGAAACCTCTAGCCTTGTGGTCCCTTCGGTCCCCATGCTTGGACCTTGGGTCGGGAAGTTTTCGCTGTTTGGTGGTTGAGGGTCCATCACTACTTACTAAAGTAATATCTGGGGGTGGTGGGTTAGGTGTATGACTTAAAGGTGCTTCCTCATGAAGATCTACCTTGGAGGTTTTTGGAGATTTGGTGTCTGCAGATGGTGGGATTAGCCGCATCAGTCACTAGGCGATGGCTATGAGAATCTAGGATAGAGTGTCCTCACCATTAGTTGTATTTTCCTGAGGGGGAAGCAGATATGTTGGACTTGGTGAGTTGGGGTAAATGGATTCAGGTGGGGGTAGGGCTGTGGGCTTACTTGGTCCAACTGGAGTTGGAATGGACGGACAAGGGGCTTCTTTTTCTAAGCCCAAACGTGTTGTTTTCTTTCCACGAGCTTTGTCCTCCTTTTGTTGGGTACCTTTGCCCAATTCAGTGAATCTATTGGTGTTAGAGCTTGGCCCAGTAGATTGGGCCTTCCTGTGGATTGTGGGCTTACGTGTCCATTTGGTCACCATCATCCAAGGGCCGTAGATAACATCATCTGGCTCAGTTGATTGCAGGTTACTGATGTTGTTGTTAGAATTAGCCGTTGCTTGATCTTTGTGGTCGGAAACGGCTAGTTAGCTTTCCTCTGGCGGCGGGGTGGTCCGGTGAGTCTCTTGAGGTTTGGGGTTCGTAGCTTGGTATTTGAAAAACTCTTTCCGGTGGTCGATCCTGCCACAGAAAGAACAAAATGAGTGGATAGATTCATACTCTATATTGTAACTTTTCTTACCTAATAAGAACCGAGGGCAAAGGGGCTTGCGCAGATCCACTTCAATGCAAACCCGTGCAAATCGACCTCTGGTAGCCATGGCTATGGTCATGTCAATCTTTAGTGGCTTACCAATCTATTTAGCAATTGCGTATAAGACCTTCTCTTGGAAGTATTCTATCGGAAGCTCCGGAAACTTGACCCAAATGGCTATGGTGGTTTCAAAGGCTTCCGATGCCTTGAAGTCAAGCTCCCATTTTCGCACAGTAAGGTAATGGTCCATGATGACCAAGGTTTTGAAAAGCGGTTGCGGTTGATGGCGACAGTGGCGGTGATTCTTGGTCTTGAGGTGTAAAAGGCCGTGGCGTGATTCGCGATAGCTTGAATCGTGAATTTTTTATTTTTGCACAATTTAAAAAACTTACCGATCTGCATTTTTTCCATGATCATATTTATTAGGTTTTAAAATAAATATTGATCAATTTTTATAAATTTTAAGTTTGATCCAATATATTTCATATTTTTAAATCACTATAAAGCGAGTTTTTATATTTTATTTTAATAATTAATGACTTTATATTATACAAAAAATCAATCACTAACTATTATATATAAGATAAACAATGACAAAAGTAAGAGAATAAATAAAAGCCTAAATATATATATATATATTATAATCAAGCCAAATAGATAATAATCATACTATTATTATTATTATTATTTTTTTTTTTCAAACAATATATAGATAGACACACACAAACAAAAGCGGTTGAGTGATAACAGCTGATAGAATAGCATAGGACTTACAACTTCAACAAATGAATAACATGTTATTCATCTTTCCTATTCTTTCTCTCTATCTCTTGTTCCTCCATCTTCTTTCCTCTCTCTATCTCTCTTACCCTATTTTCAACTTTTTTTTTTTGTTTTTTTGAAAGAAGCAATTGAACCGTTCACGTAGTGCGTAACGAGCCGTTCTGGCACCGCTTCGACTACTATAGCTTCACCGATACACACTGTGAATCTCAATCACTGCGCCAAAGCGTGGCGGGTGGCGTAACTACCATAACCATTACGTGGCGTTACGTAGCAGTTGACGCTTTTAAAACCTTGATGATGACCCGGCCTTGAATAAACCGTGCACAATCATCCAAAGGCGAAATTTAAGCAGAAAATAATTGTTACCTAAATCGATAGCATTGAATTCTTCTTGTAGGCCCCATAGGTTCTTTACTCTTGTCGAGCATTTTGTACCCAATACTTTTACCTAGCAAACGGACTATCAAAGTATTCGTCCAGGGCTTTTGAATTTGTTCCAACAATCTCTTAGGGAGATGTATTTATGGAACTCCTGACTGGGTCTGTTGAGAGTTGCCGTCATGGATGTGGGTGTCATTCTCGGCATCTTCCTCATCCGCTGAAAAGAAGTCCATGGCCTCATCAAAGTAGAAATCATTATTTTTAGGCACTACTAAAGCGTCATTAAACGATTTTTGCTTCTGGCCCTCTAGCTGTGAGGTTTGAACAACATTCTCTACCGGTGAGAGGGAGGAAGATGAGGTAGGGATTTCAGCCATAACCATTTCCTCCGCCTCTGAGACCTCTTTGCTTTTGATTTTCTTTGTGCTGCGTATCAAATGGTCTTCCTCTTCTTGAGATTTTGTGATTGGATCTGGGTTGAGGGGAGTTGGGACCTACTTACATTGGTTGTACATTTATGATGTAGATGCATTTGTTGTCTTTTGGAGATTGGACTCACTTTTTCTTTTGACTATAGAAGTTTGAGAATCGATTACAAAAGAGACCTAGACGGATCGAGAAAACACGAGTATAGCTTAGCTTTAGTCCCATTAATAGCATAACGAAAAAGAGCTAATGGCGACCTAAACTCCAACTACACTTCGAATTTTCACTAATTAAAGTCTGAAAAAAGTACACTATTTATTTTATCTAATTACTTTAATTATTGTGTTTTTCAACCACACTATTTATTTTAGCTAATCATTCAAACTAACTTAATTAATTTTTAAACCAAAAAAATACTAATTACTGATATTTTACTAATATAAATTTGTAATAATAATAAATTTGCCCATATAAACATACAAAACCTGTAGAATGAGGAGAAAAAAATACAAAATAAGTTATTCTGTAATTCATCAAATAGAATTGAAAGAACATATAAAATCGTTACATGCACATATACATATATAAAATATATAAAATTCTAAATTTAAGACATAAATATACAAAAATTAAGATATATACATACATATTTGTTTAGAGCACCTCTGAGGCTCTTCAATTGTAGCCACCAAAAAAGTAGGATGGTAAAGTAGCTAGCCTAATAGCCAGCTCATTGGAACTCAAAATTATAGTTACATTGGCTAAAATGTCTAACAAGCCTTTTGTAACTATCCATTTGGAGATGCTCTGGTTTGACTATTATTTTGGAGTTAAAAATGTATAAAATAATAAAATAGATTAAATAAGTTAATAAGATAAAATATTACATTCAACTTATTATTATTACATTTTTTTCTCTTCTTAATCAAGTCATACGAGAGTAAGCCCCCAACCACTTACTTTAAGCATCTTCAACAAGAATTAAAGATGCTTTAAATTTTTATGCAAGTGGTCTTGTGTCATCATAAAATGAAGCTCCAGTATAATAGCTAGCACAATAAATATGTTGCCTCGTCTTGTCTGGATTAGCTACATGTAAAATGTTTTAAAAGTACAACAAATTAATTTTGAAAATATACAAATTCAGAAAAATTTATCTAGGAAATTAAGCAAAAAAAGAGAATCAATGATTTACATCTATTATAAGTGTGATCTATCTTTCACTAATTTTAAATCTACAGTACACCCTCACTTTCGGAATAAGATTTAGAATAAATTTTTATGATATATAATATTTTTAAATATAATATATATTTTTATGTGTATTTTTACTAGACAAAACACTTAGTTGTGTTGGAGTACCTCTAAGCTACCACATGGAATGGTGTGTGCCCACTTGTTATGAATGCCAACTTTTCCTAACAAAGGTCTTGGTATCCAACATAGAAACCCACTATCTCAAGCTTTGGTTTGAGTCTAAGCACTAAACTAATTTAAACTTGGCGTTATTAAATTGTTTCAAATGCTTCCAAGTTTCTTGAACCAATACAATACTTCCAACTTACTTTAACCCTTTCCATTAACTCTGCTCGGAGCATAGGATCAAAAGGCCTTCAAGGCAAGTAAAATAAGCGAAGGATTGTCTTCTATGGGACAATATCAATTGGTCAAACTCACTTTGCTGCAAAAAGAGTCAGGCGTCAAATTTTGTAAAATTTGAGTTTAGCTCGTTTGTTCATTGAGCTTGAAAATCAAACTCTAGTTCGGCCTTGAAAATTAACCTAGTTTGAGTTCGATTCTATTCATTTATTCTAATCATGCTTTAGCTCAATAAGAAAAAAATTAACTCGCTAATCAAGTTCAATCAACTCATTATTATTCTATATTAAATATGCATATATAAAATATTTTATATTGTTTGATAATAAGATAATAAATAATATATGAGTCGAGCTTTATAATTCAAGTTTATAAGCTTGACATGTTTCTTAAATGAGTCTAAAAATTTAAATCAAATTTATTTACTTATATAATGAGTTGAACCAAGCTCATGAACAACTAATATGAGTTCACCATAACAAAATGCATCTTTGGCGATCAAAATTGGCGACTAAAAAAAATTTGGTCGCCAAAAGTTGTGGAATTAGTGGCCAAAAATTTTTTTAGTAAGCAAAAGTACAATATCTACCTTCTAATTTTTTTTTAGTCGGGATATATTGATTATTGGAGACTAACAAAAGTGTAGTCGCTAAAAATACCAGAATTGGCGACAAAAAAATTGTTTTCATCGCCGTATATTGAGTTTTTGCTACTAAAACTATTTAGTCGCCGAATGTAAAATAAAAAATTATTTTTTATCTTTGGCGACCAAAAGTTTGGTCTCCAAAAACATATTTTTAGCTACAAAAAATTATTTTAGTCGCCGTATATTGAGTTTTGGCTACTAAAATCATTTAGTCGCCGAATCTAAAATAAAAAATTATTTTTTATCTTTGGCAACTAAAAGTTTGGTCGCCAAAAATATATTTTCAGTGACTAAAAAATGTTTTAGTTGCCAAATAGTTAGTTTTGGCTACTAAAATTATTTAGTCACCGAATGAAAAATAAAAAATTACTTTTTATCTTTGGCGACTAAAAATTTGGTCGCAAAAAATTTATTTTCAACGACTAAAATTATTTTGATTGCCAAAGAACTAAAATATTTGGAGGGAGATATTTCAAATTTTGGAGGGATTTATAAAATTAATTAACATTTGCCAACAAAAAAACCAATTTGGTTGCTAAAGGTGTGAAAATTTTATACAAAACAGATTGTTCTTTGTTTTGACAAAATAGATTGTTCTCTCACATAGATGCTCCTTCACAACCAAACATCACCCACCTCTTTTCATCGCAGACCACGGTCGCTCACCATACGTCGCACGCCGCCGCCGCTGCAGCCGCAGATCACAAGTTCTCTCTCTCTCTCTTACTCTCACTCTGTTTATGCATGCATCATCTGTCTGCATCTCTCTGTCTCTCTCTCTCTCTCTTTTCCTCTATTTTTCCCTTTCTGACTATTGCTCTAGGGTTTTATATGCTTGATTTAGTTTAATTTCATGTTGATTTGTGAAATGGGTTCGGTTGTTGTGGTTTGATTTCTTAAGGCTTTCTTATGATTCGTAATAACGTGATGGTTTGAAATGGGTTCGGTTGTTGTGGCCTAAAGGGTGCTGCATTTGTAATCTCTAATATATCCTTGTTATGTGTGGTATAGAGGGAGAAGAGATGGGAGAGTATACCCAATCAATAGACTATCTACCCTTCTTGAAAGAGTTGTATACCTAATCATCCATTTAGTTGCATTTGTAATCTCTAATATATCCTTGTTATGTGTGGTATAAAAGGAGAAGAGATGGGAGAGTATACCCAATCAGTAGACTATCTACCCTTCTTGAAAGAGTTGTATACCTAATCATCCATTTATTTATAAATGAGGGAGTCCTAGAATATGTTAAAAAACAAAAAAAATCATATGGGTGTTAGCTCACACACTATGAAACCCATCCTATATGAGAGGGTGCTATTATATCTAGTTTTTATTCCTTGGTGGTTGTTTTTTTGTTTTTTTTAATAATTATTTTACACATTCCCATATATAATACATATATACATATTAATCTATCATATGATCTCAGTTAGCATATGCGAGTTGAGTTGAGTGTGCATATGATTGTGATTGGATCATATAAGTCGTACAATCATAAATATTCTCCTTATTATTGCAGTTGTACAAGCACTATATGATGACACAACAGTCAGAAATTAGGATTGAGAATGGGGGAGGTGTACGTATATATATGGACAAATCAGGAATTACATTCCATTACCAATTCAGTAGTTCCCATTTCACCAAATAATTCAATGTTGTTTATTTTATCTATTAATCATATCACAAAGAAAGAAAAAAAGAAGGTACACCCCAAAAGAAGAGTGGCTGATTCGTAATAACACGATGGTTTGAAATGGGTTCGGTTGTTGTGGCCTAGAGGGTGCTGCATTTGTAATCTTTGATATATCTGTGTTATTCTTTGAGCCTTTTGGTACATGTTTGGAACATGCATGTTATGTTGGAACAATCTTCTGTGTTAGATAAATAATTTGAAACCAAATCAAATAAATAAAAATAAATCACTTACGGAATTTATTTTACCGAATTGAAGAAAACTTTAAAAGATCAAGTCGAGTGTGTGACACTCTGTCCTTAAGACATATTCGCCCCGCTACAGTGCTTACAGATATAAGGCGTCTATCTTCCAGGATACAATGATCTTCACAAATTGTAGTAGCACTCCAAACAATTTGTATAGTGAACAAAACCTGTGTTCTTAACTCTTTGAATTTTATTCTAAAATAAAAACTAATATGAAGAGAATTTATGCAAACCGTGAGGGAACCAATTTTTTCTGGAGTTTTGTAGGATGTTTTCGGATTTCTAAGACTGCTAGAAATGGCTAGTATTTATTGATAAATTTTGACAGACCCAAACAGGTGAGTTATTTGAATGAACAGATGCAAAATTAAACTAAATAGATACAACACTGTTTTGAACAGATAACTACTAGGAAATTAAATCTGTTGAAAACTGCAGTAGTTAAAAACCTGTCTGGGACGTTTGAATCTGTTTGGAAGTTTGAATTTGTCCGAAAAATTGAATCTGTTGTGGAATTCGGAAGAAGCACAAATATTGGACAAAAAAAATTGAATTAATTTCAATTTGAAATTCAAATAAATTTTGTCCAAAAAACTAATATTAAAACGGACCCGACCCATAACTGCGCCCGGCCTTAAGCTAAACTCGGCCGTTTGAATGACAGACGGCGGTGGCGAGCATCTTGGCGTGTGTGGTGGTTTGAGCCAAGGTTGGGACCCAACCAAAGTGTTGTCACCTAAAACTTATATATACACATAAGTTCTCTTAAGTTTTTAATGTGGGACTAGCCTTACAAGGAAACTCACATTTAATTCTTTAAATGTCTATTCCACGAGCCCAAAAATGACATCAAGTTCCCATTCACTCATAAATGGTTTTGACGAACCGCCTTCATCGTGTGAATTGCCATGTGACAAACAACACGTCACCTCTTTAGACCCACCTCAAAAGGTGTGTGGACCCCACTCAAATTTAGGCTCAAAGTTGGCCCAAAATAAGCCTATAAAAATCGATTTTCCAACAATCCCCCGCATTAATGGAATTTGGCGAGAGAAAATGCAACAACATGATCTAATTACTGAGAGTCTGAAATTGAAAATATTCTGCAAAGGATAGGTAGCTTTTGGCTTTGAACCTTTTCTTGTGAGACACTATCAAATTTACTAGTTAACCAGTGAACATGATGTCTTGAACTGTTTAGCCATTTGTGTAAACCAAGACAATAGAACTCATACAATATATTCCCAGACACAGTTTAGTTCCCACTATTGTGTTCATTTTGGCCCTGAACAACCTGGTGTTTCGTGAGTGCTCTAAAAACTTGTAGCCCTTCACAAATCTCATAGAACTAGCCTAGTTCTCACTCATATAGGTGATTCTTATAAAAAGTATCCTGCCATACTCCATTAGGTATACCTAGCTATAAGAATCATTAAAAGTATTACTTAACCTAAAATGCTGCAAACATCATTATTTCATCATAGAAATAGGTAGGAGTTTGACTCTGTAATGATCTTTCTAAGTCACACACAGCTCGGTTGTCCCTTTGAACCTAGATCTTGGGATCTCCAGTTAACTAGGTTGGGTTGCCGTTGTGGTTACTCTTATTTAATAGGCTTAAGTCCTATTTCCCTCGATGAATTTTCAACTTGCTAACCCTTTGGTTAGTGGATCCACTATGTTGTCGTTAGATTTTACATATTCAACAGAAATAATTCCATTAGAGAGTAATTGTCTTACGGTGTTATGTCGACGACGAATGTGTCGTGACTTACCGTTATACATATGACTCAATGCTCTACCAATTGCTGATTAACCATCATAATGTATGCATATAGCAGGCACCGGTTTTGGCCACATTGGAATATCTTCAAATAAGTGGCGAAGCCATTATGCTTATTCCTCAACTTTATCTAAAGTTATGAATTCTGATTCCATAGTAGACCTAGCAATGCAAGTCTGTTTGGAAGATTTCCAAGATACAGTCGTCCCACCAAGATTCCATATCATTATTACTACCTATGATGAGCATATCATCTACATAAAGACATACAATGACATAATCTTTGTCTGTGTTTTTAATATAAACACATTTGTCACACTCATTAATTTTAAATCCATTTGACATCATTGCCTTGTCAAATTTCTCATGCCATTGCTTTGGCGCCTATTTTAAACCATATAATGATTTAACCAATTTGCACACTTTCTTTTCTTTTCTGGAGCAGAAAATCCTTGTAGTTGTTCGATATAAATTTCTTCGTCTAACTCACCATTTAAGCGGTTTTCACATCCATTTGATAAATTTCTAGTTGCTTATTTGATGAAAGCAGTTTTTCCATATCATTATTGCTATTGTACAAAGATACAATAGCAATTAGCATTCTAATGGATGTTATTCTAGTAACTGAGTATGTGTCAAAGTAATCAAGACCTTCTTTTTGTCTAAAACCTTTGACCACAAGTTTTGCTTTGTATTTGTCAATTGATCCATCCACTTTCATTTTTATTTTGAAAATCAACTTGTACCCAAGAGGTTTACAACCGGGTGGAAAATTCACCAATTCCCAAGTGTGATTTTGCAGGATGGATTCAACTTCGCTGTTTACAGCTTCTTTTCATAAAGGAGCCTCAGGACTGGACATGGCCTCTTTAAAAGTTAAGGGCTCATTTTCTAACAAAAATGTTAGAAAATCTGGACCAAAAGATTTAGAGGTTCTACCACGTTTACTACGCCTAGGTTCCTCTTCCTCATTTTGATCTATTTCTTGGTCTTGTTCTTGATCTTGTTCTTGATTATGACTAGTAATAGCATCATAAGATCTTTTATTAGTACTAGTCTCGTCCGTTATATTTGGAAACACATGTTCAAGAAAGACACATTTCGAGATTCAATAATAGTATTTACATGCATTTCGGAATCTTCTGACTTATGAATCAAAAATCGATATGCACTACTATTCATGGCATAACCAATAAAAATGCAATCAACAGTTTTAGGACATATCTTAGTCTTTTTAGGACTAGGAATAGCCACTTTAGCCAAATACCCCCACACTTTTAAGTATTTGTAGGATGATACTCTCCCATGTCACATTTCATAAGGTGTTTGATTCACTTTCTTTCAGGGTACTTTATTAAATACATAATTAGCAGAAAGTATTGCTTCCCCCCACAAGTTCTGAGGTAATCCAGAACTTATTAACATGGTATTCATCATTTCTTTTAAAGTCCTATTTTTCCTTTTAGCAATTCGACTTTGCTAACGTGAGTAAGGAACATTGGTTTAATGAATTATTCCATGTACTTCACAAAATTCACCAAAAGGTGATTCATATTCTATCATTTCTAAGTTTCTTAATTTTCTTACCAAGTTGATTTTCAACTTCATTCCTATATTGAATGAAAGTTTCCAAAGTTTCCTCCTTGGTTCAAATTAAATAAACATAACTATATCTAGTATAGTCATCTATAAAAGTGATAAAATACTTTTTTCCACCTCTAGTTTGAATTGATTTAAAATCACAATGTCACTATAAATTAATTCAAGTAGTTTAACTTCTTTCAATTGTATGAAAAAGGAGTTTTGGATAATTTTGCTTCAACACAAATTTCACATTTATGATTTAAATCAATTTCAAATTTAGGTAAACATTCCATATTAATTAATCTACACAAAAATTCATAATTAACATGTCCAAGTTTACCATGCCATAAATTTGAAGACTCAAGTAAGTAAGAAGAAGATGAATTTTTATTAATAATAAAGGGTACAACAGTCATTACATTCATTTTGGAAAGGCCATCAGACATGTAGCCTTTTCCTATATACATTTCGTTTTTGGTAAGTACAAACTTATCACTTTGAAAAATTAGCCTAAACCCATTTTTACTTAACAAAGATCCGGAAACAAGGTTCTTGCGAATGGCCGGTATATGCAAGTGAGTTCCTTTCCAAATGTCATCTTCAAAATAATCTTTCCTTGTCCTTCAACTTTAGAAGTCGAGGCGTTGCCCATAAAAAGTTGTTCACCGTTGTCCACTATAGAATAAAATGTGAACATCTTTTTGTCAGCACAAATATGGCGAGTAGCACCAGTGTCCACCTACTATTCTTTAGGATTTCCAACAAGGTTTACCTCAGAAACAACTACAGAAAGATTTATGACATCTACACTATTGGAAATTTTATCCACTTCGGTTATATTGGCTTGAGCAACCTTCTTGCTTGATCTTCCTTTGCCTTTGCAAAAATCAGTTCCTAAGAACTTCTCTGGCTTTTTACCATGATTCACTGGCACAATCCCAACATAAGGAGGGGTTGGCGCAATTGCAGCCACTATGCCAGTACTGGTTTGAACATTAGTTTGACCAGTTTCTGTAGCCATGAATTCTAAATTATAAAACAAAATTAGAATTAGCATTTTTATACAACACAAAAAATTAAACCAAAACCACATAATTAAATTCTGTAAAAATAAAAGAAACAAGAAATGTAACTTTTATTTCCTATTAATTTAAAAATAAAATAAAATTTTATTTAAACGAATTAATTCTACACAGAAAATTAAATTTTTGTAACACTACAATAATTAAAATACTAAAAACAAAATTTTAATTAATGAATACTCAAAAATTATTTTTGAAAATCAAAATTAATTTCTGACAGACTTCACAAATAAATATTCTGAATTGTTAATGACACTAGTATATTACTACTAGTTATCAAAGAAAATAGACAGTTATTGCTACTATTTGCTAAACAGTATATTACAACTATTTGTTTTTCCAACCAGAATATTATTTTATAAAAATACAAAAAATAATTTCTGTAAGAAGAATAAAGAGAAAATGAGACAAACGAAAAATTCTATAAACAGAATAATTCGAATCTGTCTTAAGATTGTTGGAACAATTTTCTGTGTAAGATAAATAATTTGAAACCAAATTAAATAAATAAAAATAAATCACTTACAGAATTTATTTTTCCGAACCAAACAAAACTTTAAAAGATCAAGTCGAGTGTGTGACACTCTATCTTTAAGACAAATTCGCACCGTTACGGTGCTTACGGATATAAGGTGTCTATCTCCCAAGTCACAATGATCTTCACAAATTGTAGTATCACTTCAAACAATTTGTACGGTGAACAAAACCTGTGTTCTTAACTCTCTGAATTTTATTTTAAAACAAAAACTAATATGAAGAGAATTTATGCAAATGAGCAAAACCAAGAGGGAACCAATTTTTTCTAGAGTTTTACAGGATGTTTTTGGATCTCTAAGACTTCTGGAAATGGCTAGTATTTATAGGCAAATTTTGACAAACCCGAACAGGTGAGTTATTTGAATGAACAGATGCAAAATTAAACTAAATAGATACAACATTGTTGAGCAGAGATAAGCGCTAAGCGATTAAATCATTGAAGCTATAGTAGTTAAAAACCTATCTGGGACGTTTTGAATCTGTTTGGCAGTTTGAATCTGTTCAAAAAATTGAATCTGTTGTGAAATTTGGAAGGGGCACAAATATTGGACAAAAAATTTGAATTAATTTCAATTTGAAATTCAAATAATTTCCTATAAGAATTTGAAAAAATTCAAATAAATTTTGTCCAAAAAATTAATGTTAGAACTGACCCGACCCATAACCCGCGCCTGGCTCGGCTCGGCTCGGCCGGACGGCAGTGGTAACACGTGTGTATGTGGTGGTTTGAGCCAATGTTCACTTTATCCATAACTTCTCCATTCTACAAACTCGGGGCCCAACCCAAGTGTTGCCACTTAGAACTTGTATACATACATAAGTTCTCTTAAGTTTCCAATGTATGACTAGCCTTATAAGGAAACCCACATTTAATTCTTTAAATGTCTATTTCACGAACCTGAAAATGACGTCAAGTTCCAATTCACTCATAAATGGTTTTGACGAACCGTCTTCACCGTGTGACTTGCCATACAGCAAAGAACATGTCACCTCTTTGGACCCACTTCAAAAGACGTATGGACCCCACTCAAATTTGGGCTCAAAGTTGGCCCAAAATAAACCTATAAAAACCAATTTTCCAACATGTTACGAATGCAGATTTGTGCATTTGTAATCTCTAATATATCATAGTTTGTGTTAGATTTGTGCATATGTACATAACAAGGTCACATGCTAGCCTAGTTTTTCAACCTCTATATTATACTCTATGTTACACCTTTCCCCCCCTCCCCATTTTTTTTATGTATTTATTATGCTTTTTTGTTGCTTTGTAACGCAGAGAAGTTGAATTTGAAAAGTGCAAATGAATATAAATACTTGAGGCAAAGCAATTGCTATTCAATTTTTGGGGTCGATGATGCTTGACAGTTTCGCATTGTAATGGTATTTTCTTCTTGTCCTTGTTCATATTATTATGAGCATAGTTATAACCATCAATGCTTTTAGAGTCTTATTTTTCCCTTTCCCTTTCCCCTTCAAGTTTAGAAATAGGGGTTGATTTATATATGAATGTCATTGTGTCTTTTTTCACTCTTCAGGAAGCTCTGGATATTATTCATGTTAGCAAGGAGGATCAAGAAAGTGTATTTAAAATGCTCACTGCAGTTTTGTGGTTGGGGAATGTCTCCTTTATAGTGATTGATAATGAAAACCATGTTAAACTTGTGGCAGATGAAGGTAACAATCTACTAAAACTCTTGTCTATAATTTTTGTTGATAGGAGTGTTGCTACTCATATTATTTTTTCAGACAGGTTTTCAAATTGATAAGCCATTATCAACAAAAAAATATTATTATTTATTGACATAGCAAAAATCTTAGCCAATAGACTAACCCACTTGCCTTCAAGTTGAAGATCTAGAAAAACATACCTCAGTATTATATATGTAAACAGAGCAGTGAAAAAGAGTTTTGTCTGGTTCAGCATTGAGAATGTGAGGGAATCAAGATTTTTGTATAAAATCTGCAGCAGACTGTTTTGCAGTGCATAAATAACTGTTGGCAATCCTGATGTAATCAATGAACCAACTAAAGTCCACTCCTTGAATAGTCTCCGCAAACCACCATCTCTTACAATGAGTATAAGAGCAAAAATAACCTGTAAGCACATGAAAAATATATTTCCTTCAATGTATATCAGATGAAAAACAAAGATGGAGTGCAAAACAAAAGATGAAGGAGAAAACCTTTATTATCACACATGCCAAAACAGACGAAGTCACAATAACTTCTTGCCTACAAGAATCGTAGTTAGTTGAAAACTGGAAAATTACAGTACTATATATTGGTTAAAAATTGAACCAGCATTTATCACTGTACATGGTAATAATTAATGTGGTGTAAATATTGAAAAACTTAACATCAGTTTTTCTTCTCTTTTCCTTCTTCTTTTTTTATCTCTTTTCCTGTTGGGAAGTTGGTTTCTAGAGTGTGAAGGAATTGAAAGAATCAATATTAATAGTCATTTTGTGTAAAATAATTGGTACTCTACTAAAAAACCTGTCTATAATTTTTTTGTTGATAATGGCTTATTATTTATTTTGCTTGTAGGTGGTTTATTGGCTGTAGGTAGCAACACTCCTATTTGAATGAACAATCCTATTTATTGCAGTTTGGACATACTAATCCACACTAGCCCTCCTTGAGCCTGTTGCTTGAGTATAACCCCCCCATGCACCTCAGTTCAAGGGTTCAAATGCTAGTGACGGATTGCTAAAATTGGACATGGCAATCCTTATTGCAATGAAGAGGTTTTGAAACCCCTTTAGAAAATATTGCATTGCTGATGGTACTTCATAAATGCCATCAGCTGTTCTTATAATCAAATCAAAAATTTAGAAAACAAGCTCATAGGATTTTGGAAGAAGGAGAGGAACTATTAATAGATTAGATTGATTGTTGATATTTGCTGATATCTACTTGTTTCTCTCACTTCAATCCATTGTCTTGATGATAGCATGGGTGGATTAATAAATTCTTCCCATACTTTCCATAGCATGGGTGGATTAATAAATTCTTCCCATTCTAAACCAATATAAATTTGGTTAATTTTATATGATAAATCAATAAATGGTGGGTTAAAGATCAGTTTTATAGGAGAATGGCTTTTAAGCCAAACCTTGATTACTATTGTGGGTCTAAGATCTGGGCATTGATATTGTTTGAATTTTATGCATATTTTCTGAAAATGATAAATGAAAGCTCAATTTTTTATCTTTCCGCTATCTATGCTCCCTTGAATCTCAGGAATCTCTGGACAACGTGCTAGTTGAACTCTTCAAGGTATGCATATTTCTTCAAATCTGACCTTCTCTATCACCATAGATATAGCTGTTGATCTGATGTGAATTTTGTTGGTAACAATTAAGAGAATTTGGAAATGCAACTTTTGTGTATGGATGACTCATGTGATTTTCATAGCATTTGGAAATGCAACTTTTGTCATGATGAACTTAAAATAACGTTTTAGTAGTTTCTTGAATCTTCATGGTAAGGGGTTTTAGTTCTACATTGATCTTAGTAAAAAAACTTTTTTTTCCCCCCCTGTTTTCTCTTTCCCATTTAGCCTAATAGTTATAGTTTGACATGCTCAATACTCTCTTTAATTACTTGGTGATCAAAACAAATATTTGAGTATACATTTTCATGTTATTGCAGAGATCTGGTAGGATTGAGGAACAGATTGAAATGCTTCTACATTAAAGTGAAGACTATTTTTGGAAGAACAGGCTATTGGGGAATTTGGCCTGGGCATACTTACAGCAAAATAATTTCAAATCCTTGGAAGAGCATTTGTTCTATATATGGAAGACATTTATTTTTGTTCAATTCTCTGTTTTGGAAATTCATTGTTTTTTTATGTAATATTTAATTTAGATAGATTATACTTGGTTGGTATGAATTTGTATGATATTTCGAATATGATGTTACAAGTTAAAGTTTTTGGATAGTTGATAATGAAATGGGTATTATTGATAATGGATTTAGATTATAATTGATAGTTGTACTATTCTGTATATGTACAGGTTATAGGTTGCATTAATAATGAAATGCATATAATTTAGAAATTAATGAAAAATATTCAATTTGTGCATTTAAAAAAATAATAATAAATAGAGCTTTTGGCGACTAAACATTTAGTAGCCAAAAAATAAAAAGGGAACTTGTTGGCTACTAAACAGTTAGCAGCAAAAAAGAATGAAAGTTTTTGGCGACTAAAACATTAGTAGCTGAAAAGGAGTACCATAATTTTAGCAACTAAAAAATTAGTAGTAAAAAAGGAGTGACATGTTTTTAGCGACTAAAAAATTGGTAGCTAAAAAACTGAAGATGAAAAATATTTTCTTTTTGACGACTAAATATGTTCTTTTGGTCTACTAAAAAAAATTAGTCACCAATTCTTTTGCCGACAATTAGTCAACAACCAAGCAGGCGACCAAAAATTTTAGTTGGTAAAATCTTTGGCGACTAAAAATTGAATTTTGGCCGCTAAAAATTTAGTCGCTAAAAGTGTAATTTGTTGTAGTGGTTAAAAGGCTACGGGTCACCTATGCCAAAATCTTGGAATAAAGGTTATGTTTGATTAGTAGGATTGTAGTGTAGAATTGAGATTGTTAGTCCATGGACTCAATCCCATATTTGATTGCAAATTTTATTAACCGGATTACATGTACAACGGACATTTAATCTAACAAAATTGACGAATTTTTAATATTGAAAGGGGCTAAGGATCAAAATTTCAAGTATGAAAGGAAAAAAACAAAATGAATACATAATAAATAGTTTTGACTAATTTAATTAAATAACTAATTATATACTAATTTATGAAATTATTAATCTTTTTACTATTAATTTTATTAATTAAACAAGACCAAAGAGTACACTAATCATGTGATTATTATACTCACCTAATTTCTTTTATAAATTTGGTAGTAGTTGTTTCTTTCTAGGATGGGAAAAAATTTCATAACTCAATTGGCAGGGGAAAAAGTACTCCACTAATATTGTTAAATTTATCATGTTTTTATATATATTTTTTTCATTTAACATTTGATCTGATACATCTATTACCATTAAACATTAATGAAACTCATAAGAGATTCAATATCAGTGAATATGAATGTGCCAGATTAATTTACATTTATTAATAATTTATTAATTGTATGATTAAAAAAAATATAATATCATATATTTCTTATTAAAATTTATATTTATTTTTATTTATTTCAATATGTATCTACCATTAATATTAGTTTCAGTTATTTTAACTATACGTAAAAGAAGATTAGTGTAATTATTTTATAAGTGTAAGACTAACTGTATTTTTTAAAAAAAAAATTAAAAAAAAGAAATGAATGTAATTTACCCTAAATAAAACGTGGAATGTCATAAAATGTGGTATGGGGTGGTTCATATTCATGTAGATGTATGTCATAAAAGAGTCTTGTGAGGTGCGCATGCATGTAACTAAGGCCATGTTTGTTTGGGTAGACTGGATTAGGTTAGATTAGTATTTTCATAACTAATAGTCGTATTACTACGAATCCCTTTGGATTGTGTATCCTATTCTATGTTTGGATTGAGTTAGGATTATAAGGAGGAACTAATAGTCTAAACTTTGGCTTAATCCTTCAATTTATATCCCACCATCATATGTGGGATATCATATCCGGATGAATTGTTTAACCAAATATCAGATTAATATTTATATCAGACTATTAATCCAATTTCAAGTTTATGTCCACCCAAACAAATATGACCTAAAGATTCTTTGAGATGTTCATGTATGTAAATGAATGGTCCTGACTCATTAGTATCTTGGTGCATGTGCATGACTTATTCATGTTGTTAGATCTTATAAATACGCTTAGATTCCAAAAATGAAGTAAGAAGGTGAAAAGGAAGTTGGATGAAGTGTTATGTAGTAAATTATGATTAAATTGTGTTTGAAGGATGAATTTGAGTAGAGATTTAAAAGGGAAAATATATATCTATATAATAAAGGAGAATGGTTTTTGAAAATATATCAAAATGTATTAGAGATACATTTTGATTTGATGGCTGAGATTAATCCCAAGTTTATATCAATGGTTCAGGTCAATATATCTCCCGCCCAAAGACTTCTCTCCATAAAAGCATCGTTGTTGCCTTCCCACCTACCCATGTCTGCCTCCCTCCCTTTCTCCTCTCTCTCTCTCTCTCCCTCTTTGTTCTTCTTCTTCTTGAATACTTCTTCTCATTTGTCCTTCACAGATACATCTCTCTCTCTCTCTCCTCAAAACTTTTCTCTCTTCTTCCTATTTCTTTCATACGCTACTCTCTCTTCTCTTGCGATGACCACCGCTGTCGCGACACCGACGACCAGCGACCACCTCTCCTCTCCCTCGCTGGAGACCCAAACCCGAACCCTTTATTCCTGTCCTCCTTCCTCTCTCCCAGCCATAACCTTAATCCCTTCATCTCTCGATCCCTCATCCCCCTTCATCACTTTAGGGCTTTGTTTGCAACAGACCCATACCTTTTTCTATTCATGTACTCTGTTTTTGCTCATTTTGCTCTCTCTCTCTCTCTCTCTCTCTCTCTTCATTTGTTGTGGGTTTTAGTATAACTTGGTTCGATTCATAAGGTTGGTTCAGAAAGCATTGATACATGATCTTCTTCTTTTGGTAATGTACTCTTTTTTTTCTTTTTCTTTTTTTTTAAGTATAAAAATGTGGGTTTCTTATAACTTATTAAAACTGATGAAGTTGCTAAAAATGAAGTTGAAAATTTGAGCAAGATGCTATCATGGCACCACACTACAAGTTGAAGGGATGAAGCCCATATGTAGATCGTGGACCACCGTGGGTAGTCTGTGTTCAACGAGAGGATCCGAGAGGGGCAGATGGTGATGGTGCCGCAGAACTTTGTGGTGGTGAAACAAGCCGGAAGCAATGGGTTCGAATGGGTGGCCTTGAGGACCAATGAGGGCCATTCCTGTGGATGTCCTAGCCAACGCCTACCATATTTCGCTGTGTTATGGTGATTAGGGCCATTCCTGTGTATTTTAAAGTTTTAATCTATATATATTTGATGAGTTTTTGAGAATGGGATTTTGAGATTCAAGTTTTTTTTTTTTTAATGTTTGATTTTATTTTGCTTTTTTGTTTTTAAGGGTTTTCCTGTTTGGTTGAAGTATGTTCCAGGCATGAGCAATCTTTCAAGGTCTTAATCTAAAAAATTGTCCAAATGATGAAGGATGAGAAGTTGTTTGAGTTTCAAGGTGGTCCTATCATCATCTCTAAGGTGTGGTTTTTTGTGTTTCTTTGCCTCTTTTTCCATAATAAAGTTTATTTTTATCTGAATTTGTATATCATGCAGTGGAATAAAATAGATATCGTTCTAGAATGGGTGTTTTCATAATAAAGTTTCCATAATCAAGTTTACAAGCTACTCCTCAGATCCTTCACAAATCCAATTAATGCTATCATCTCTCTCTTATTTTGGTTTCTATGAATGGGTGTTTTCTATAGGTTTATTTTCTCTGGTTTATCTTTATTTGGGTTTTTATGAAATGGTTCTTTATTTAGGTTTATTGTTTGGTTGCTGAGAATTTAAAGAAAAAAAGGAAAAAAACAAACAGGGAAAGTATATTGAGAGCCATGAATTAGTAACCCAATTGTTAATGCAACTTGTGCTATTGTTCCTAAACTATGGGTCTCCAATTAATGCCTATGTTTGGTTATATTTGGGTGGTAGTGGGATGCCAAAGGAAAAGTTCTTGCAATTTTTTTCTTTCTGTCTCTCTCTCTCTCTCTGCTCAAATAAATTGTAGTTTGGGTATCATTTTAGTTTTCCCTTATTTTGTTTTAAAGTTAATGATTTTGGTTGTGATTTTTGAAATGGGTTTGATGGGTTTTGAAATGGGTTTGAATCTTTAATTTGTTCATCAATGGATCTGAATCATTAATTTCTGAAATTCCTCACTCCTCTTTCTTTGTTGATTTCATTGTTTTTACCAGTTACCAAACAGAAATTTCTGACTCTATAGCAGGAACTGAACTACTTGACATAATTCTCACCAAGGTAATCTTTTTTTCCTTCTCTTTCTGCTTTGTTTTGTTACCCAAAAAAGGTGCAAAATAAAAACATTTGAATGTGTTCTGAATGTATTAACTATAAAACCATTACACGGTTGGTCCAATTGATTCAGGGGGCTAGCATATGCTTAAATGAATTTTATTTGTGACATGGTACTAGACGTGCTCCTGTTATATCAATGGAGCAATGAATGATTTGATTGTTTCATTAAATATCATCTTCTTTAGTCGAAGCTTGGAATATGATGTTGGGAATGTTTACTCCAAATCTTAGAGCACAGAGCTAGTTGTTCCCTTTTAAAAACCCACCTTCTTTTTGTGCTTCCCTTCCTTCCACCTACCTAAGAATCCAGATGTGACTTCTCTTATAACCAATTTGGTACAAGGGAAGCTCCTTTGCCCTGTCCTCCTTGCACTCAACTGATTTGTCATATGGGCTGGGTGTACAGGGGGTTATAATGGGGGTCATGGGGCCTTCCAATTTTTTGGGAGCAAAACCATGTAGGAATGAGATAGCACTTTAATTTTAGGAGGACATGATTGATTTGTAAACACTTTTATAGGCAAGTTTATTGGCAACTGTTTGTGACCAAAAAAATACAATATTGTATACCATCTCAGCAATTTTGACTTTTTGCTTACATTGTTGCTTTTGAAATAGTATAATAGCTTCAATAAAGCCGTTATATTTTCATACATATTATTGCTTATCAAGTGATGATTTCAATGCTTTTTTGTGAAGTAGATTGTTAAATTGATTATTAGGGGTAGATTTCAATGCTTGATTTTGGTTATTAATTTGATAGAACCTTTTGTAAGGCTCATGAGGAAATGTCTCTGAAGATGATAATAACAGCTTTTGGCATTTGAGTTCTACTTGGCTTTTGAAAAATCTTGCATTGATTAGTTTTGAGCATAACTAAAAATAATACATATGTTTATTAGTAGCATAATCATTAGACAAATTTTAGTGACTACTTGAAATTTTTTCCTCGATTTTTTTTTTTTTCAAATATTTTTTCTTCTATGCTAAGATATATGCGTGATTTTCAACAGGAAATGATAATTGGTTAATTTGAATATACTTCATTCAAAAGTAAGTGTAGACTGTTCAAGGATTTTCTGATGTTTATTACTATAAAATATTTCATTTCGCCTCTAAACTCTTTTCTATGCTTTTACTCCAACTTTAATTCCTCTTCTTATTTTCTTGTTGTTTATCCTCTTCTGTTTTAGAGTTCAAAAGAGAAGCGTTTCTTATATGATATTGTTGCAAGTATATCACTTATCTCTTTTCACTTCCTTTGGTTTGTGTGTTTTATTTTGTGTTTATAATTTTTTTTTTCTTGACTTGCTTAGCAAGGTTGCTTTTATTTTTATTTTTTGTGTTGATATGAAGTTTATACTTTAGAGTCATAAAGTTTGTTAATAAAACCAAAATGTTTTGTTATTTTAGGGTTCTGTTTTGGAGTTTAGTTGGTGTATTGAGGAAACCATCGAGTTTCATGATTTTGTTGTTCGAATTTGGTACAGCTGTTCAATTTCATGATTTTGCTGTTTTACTATGAAGTTGAGGGCTTAGTTGAAGTGCTCTATTTCTATAAATTTTCTGAATTTGGATTCTGAATTTGGAGTTTATTTGGTGTATTTTAGTTTCATGTCTTCATTTAGGAAACTGTCAAGTTTGGTATCAAGATCGCTGACATTTTTTTTTTTTTTTGGTTCATGTCTTTGTTCAATTTCGTGATTTTGCTGTGAAATTTGGCTCTCCTTTCCCAAATTTCTTTAGTCCAGCCACAACCACGTCATAGCTATACCGCTGTTCAAAGGTAATTTCATAACCGTCGAGTTTCATGATTTTGCTGTTCGAATTTGGTACCGTTGTTCAATTTCATGATTTTGCTATTTTGCTATTTTGGGGTTGGATTATTTTACTATGAAGTTAAGGGCTTAGTTGAAATGCTCTGTTTCTATAAATTTTATGAATTTGGATTCTGAATTTGGAGTTTATTTGGTGTATTGAGTTTCATGTCTTCATTTAGAAAACTATTGAGTTTGGTATCAAGATCGCTGACATTTGTTCATGTCTTTGCTCAATTTTAAGATTTTGTTGTGAAATTTGGCTCTCCTTTCCTAGATTTCTTTGTTCCTGCCACAACCACATCATCGCTGTACTACTGTTCAAAGGTAATTTGATTTCTCTTTTTCTCCCTTTGAGTAATCGAGTAATTTAGTTCACATGTTCAAGTTTGGTATCAAGTTCGCTAATTTTCTTTGTTCAATTTCATAATTTTGCTGTTTGAAGTGTTGGTATAGGGTTCGCTGACTTCTTTCAGGTATGAGTTTTTGTAACGCCCTCAAAATAATGATATTAAACCAACAATATTAACATGCTATAATATATAAAAGGTCCACGTCCTTCCATTCATCAGAGTGTTATTACAAAAGGTATTACATGTTAACAACAAAAGCGAATGCCCTCAGACTTCTGACTTTTCCAAGTTAACACTTGGTTACAAGAAAGTAGAGTGCTAACTCATTTACACATTAAGCCCTAGGCTTGAATTTACATGTAACACAAAAAAGGAAAGACAACCAAAAAGTCCGTCCGCCACTAGCCTCCCAAGCTAAGTCCTTGAGGTGGCATGCTACCAAGACTGAAAATGATGTTCCCATATAGGGTGAGCCACACCCCAAAGAGAAATATACTAAACCAGTTATAAATAATGACTAAAAGATTAACAATTGATAGATGGTCAATTCTTTTACATTCTTTCATCACATCAACAAATATAAACAAAACAGTTACATTCATACTTTCCATGACAAGCATACATGCTCTGCCAATATATTTCTAGATAAGCATACATGCTCTATCTACGGAGTTCATCCCCTATCTCCTCCCAGTAACATCCGGTTTAGAGGTCCATCCCCTATCTTCCCCTAAACCGTGGAGTACATCCCCTATCTCCTCCAACACAACACAATGCATATATATAACAATTATACACATCACATATCAATACATAAAATCAATGTATTCTTTCCATCGTCATATCCATGACCCAATTCTATTTCAATTCCTCATTTTTCCACAATTAACTATTCACATTAATTAATCAATGTAATTAGGACGTTTCCATAATTAACATTACAACCCTTAGGTTCCAATTTCACTAATGTTTCAACATTAATTCCATGTTTCTATACCAAACATGCTTCTAGGTTTATTATAGACAAAACCCCAAACTTTTATAAAATTACACAATGGCCCAAAGTTTCCCAAAATTACACAACAACTACCAACATATCAAAATGCTAAAATTCAAAGACAAAATCCATAAAGAGGAGGATACCCCTCCCACAAAGTTTGAGCACAAAAGGAGATGAAGACCCAACACCCAACTTGCTCCAAAACCGAATATTTTCAGATTATATCGAAGCCCAAGTCACCCTCTACCCTTTTAACAAAGCACTTAGGGAAGATTCACCCTCTAGGAGATGATTTCTTAGAGAGAAGGCAAGTCTAGAGAGAGAGGCTCTCGATTTAGGGTTTTAAAAGTAAAAGCTTCAAAAGTGAAGTTTAGATCGCTAGGCTATGAATCGATATAAACAATTTCGCTCGGCGAAGACTTGGTCGCCGAGCGACCGCAACCTGAAACCGTAGCTCGAGCCAAGAAGGTCTCGCTCGAGCCAACATCCTAGAAACTCGCTCGAGCGAAGAAAAGCTCGCTCGAGCCAAGAGCTCGACCCTTCAGTCCTGAATAGGCCTTCGCTGCGCGGCGAACCGCCGCCTCGGCCGAAGAAGACGATCGCTTCGGCGAAGAATCATCTCGCCGAGCGAAATCATGGTGTTCAGCCCAGCCAGACGCTCGCCGCTTCGAAGCGAAGCCTGCTCGACCCGACCCACAAAACTCAACTCTCGCTCGGCGACCAACTCTCGCCGGCGAAGGACAAAAAAAAAAGCAGCAACTTGGCTCCAACACACAACTCAAACAAACAAACCTGCCCAACACATCCTATAACTCAAATACAATATATGAAAGGTCGTAAACAGGACAACAATCCACTACCAACATCCACGGACACACGTCCGGATCACTATACAACAAGGGGTAAACCCGGGATCGCTATAGTTTTTGTATGTGTATGGTTTTTTGAGGGCTTAGTTGAAGTGCTGATAAAGTTGGTGTTTTCTGAATTTAGTTGAAGTGCTTAGTTGAATTTTCTATAAATTTGGTGTATTGAATTCCATGTCGTCATTTAGGAATATTTTTTCTTCCTGTGAATTCACTCCCTACTCTTTGAAAAAAAAAAAAATAATAAAATTGAACCATAATGCATCTTGAGGGAGTCTGTAGTTTATGGAAAATTTTAGGACCATAATGCACGTTTGTTCTATGTCTAAAGGATTCTGTTATCCATGTAGAACTCACTACTCTTTTCACTGCCAATGCACCACTACAGCTTTGACCACTAACCCCTATATAGTTGTCTCAAACACTTTAGAGAAGCAAGTGATCAAGTAAAATTGGTTAAACAAATACTTTAGAGAAGCAAGTGATCAGGTATGGTTATTGAGTTTATTTATTCCTTTATTTATTGTGTTTGTGTGCCAAACGAGTTCACTGAGCCATTTCCATTTTAAAGTCTCTAGATAATTTATTCCCTTTGCCTATAGAATAATTAAGCCCAAAAAATGTGAAAAGAAAAAAATTAAACTACTATTCACAATTAAACTGCTATTCTGTCAATTAAGACAATGAAAAGAAAAAAAAATTAAACAATGGTGAATGCACTCATCATTTTGATACGACAGGAAGATGTGCATAGGGGAGGATAAACACCATACGTTACATGTGTAAGCAAGCATGTATGCTACAACAACATTCAAATGCATACCATGTCATAAGCCATACCTTTGCAATAATATCTTTTTCCCATATTGATGCTGAGGGAATTAAAAGAAACAATACAAGCCTCTCATCCAATACTTCTCTTGCACCAGCTTTATGCAAAAGCCTATATAAACAGACTCTGCAATAATATCTAATTCCCATATTGATGCTAAGGGAATTAAAAGAAACAATATAATATAGTAGATAGATATTATGTTATTATGGACAAGTTTGGGGGCTGAGTAACATCACCCATGAAATGAACAATATTTGGGTGCCACCGAAACAGATTGTTTATGTTAGTTGTTGATTTTTATATCCCCCCCCACCCACCCACCCAACCAAAAAAAATTAGTTGGTTCACTTTTTTTTTTTTTTTTTTTTTCAAGTACATTAGTTAGTGTCATTTGGTTTTATTAGTTGATACTCCTACTACTAATACAATTTGTTGTTACTTTGTATCTTGATATAGTGACTTATTAATGTTTCATATCACTACTACTAATTAATTATTGAAGTGATTAATAAAGTAGGTACTTTTCAAGTAATCTAGATGTTTGATAAGTTGGATCTGCATCTTCAAGTATTTTTCAATTCGATTTTCACAGTTCTCATGCTTTGAATCTATTCTCAAATAGAGGTCTTCACTTGAAATTCGATTTTGATCGTGAATTGTATAGGGTAAGGATGAATCTAATGATCCGCTTTCTAGGTTGGGTTTTGTATTTCTTACTAATGATTTCTTAGTGGTGGTTACCAAAATAAAATATCACTTGGCTAGTTCTGTTTTTGATTAAAATGACAATGGTTGTTTGCCTATGCCATTTTCTATTCTGATAAGATTGCTAATTGTTTCTATCTTTTTCTCGGTTTAGAATTGTTGTGTTGATTTCTGCCTCTCCCCTTCAGAATTGTTGGCTTGATATTCAAACAGGTTATTTTAGACCAAAAATGACTTAGATAGAATATCACTTGGCTGGTTCTATTTTTGATTAAATAGACAATGGTTGTTTACCTATGTCATTTTCTGTTATGATAATCTAGATGATTGATAGATTGGGATAAATAGTATAATGATTTCTTAATGGTGGTTACCCAAATATAATATCACTTGGCTGGTTCTATTTTTGATTAAATAGAATGATCATTTTACAGTGTTGCAATGGTTCCTGTTGTAATTTTTTTTTAGTTACATTTTTTCTGATTAAAGGCATATAATGATTTCTTAATGGTGGTTACCAAAGTATAATATCACTTGGCTAGTTCTATTTTTTATTAAATAGACAATTGTTGTTTGTCTATGCCATTTTCTGCTATGATAATCTAGATGTTTGATAGATTGGGGTAAATAGTATAATGATTTCTTAATGGTGGTTACCAAAATATAATATCACTTGGCTGGTTCTATTTTTGATTAAATAGAATGATCATTTTAGTGAACATTATAAATCTTATATGTTTGTTTCTTAATTTGCATTAAGGCTGGGAGAAGTTATTTTATTTGAGTTTTGAGTTTTACTTATGGTCATGTATTGCTTAACAAATATTCAAAATGTATTTAAGGTTGGAAGCAAAATGAATCTGAATGGGTGTAGGTGAAGATTGAAGAAGGTGATGGAGGGTGGTTACATACACAAACCGATGGGACTAAACCGATATAATAAATGGTTTTGGGCTTTTGGACAAAATAAATGGGGTTTTAGGCTGTCAGGTTGATTTGTAAATGATGGGAGAATTAAGTTAGTTAGAGTTTGTTGTTAAATTACCCAAATAAGAGTTTGCTTTCAATTTTATTTTATTAAATTCTTTCTTAAATTTTCCTCTAACCTTATGTGATCAATTAAAGGAAGTTCCAAAGGAAAGAATTGAAAAAAAATAAAACCCAAAGAAAATATTGATTGATTTGTGTAAATTAATGTTTTCATCAATCATTAATTTTTATATGTGTTGACTATGTGTTGTGTTTGTTCATAGTGTTTGTATTGGGTAACCAATTATTATTTTGCAACAATGTTTGTTTTTAGTTTGAATTGGGTGGTCTATAAAAAAAACCTTTCATTAGTGTGACAATGCATGTGTTTGTTTTGAATTGGGTAGTCTTTTTTAATTATTATATTGGCTTTTTTCTGTATTTTACAGGTGGATGAAGACTAGAAGCAAATGGCAATATTGACTCTTTTTTTACAGGTCTACATTTTTTTAAGCTTAAGTTTTTCTTATCCCTTTAATGATTTTGTATTTATTGTTGTGTAAACTAAATGTGCACTTCTTTGATTGATGAGTGTTGAAAGAGTGGCAATCTTGAGAGTAGAATTTACACTATTTTTGGTTTCATTGTTGACAAATTTTGCAAATGATTGACGTTGTATAAAGTTAAAGATTATTTAGAGACAGGTTGATGTTGTGTAAACTTATATAGATTTGGTTTGGTTTGAGATGTAGACATTTGGAGATGTTTGTTATTTAGATTTTGATCAAGAATACCATTTTTGTATTGGCATGGTGTGCTCCAAAGAGAGAATACCATTTTGTTGTTTCTCTTATTTTGAAATTGTGTTTATAATAAAGGGGATCCTCTTACTAAAATGTATATTATCAATTCATTTTTTGTATGTCATAGGAAAACAGAATTTTAGGTATACTTGATTCTCAATGTACCTAGCTTAAGAGAGAATGATAAATGAAAATTATTCAAACAAAACATTATTTACACTGTGCCTTTAGGCACGGGCATACACTAGTATATATATAAGTAAGGATATGTTTTATCTATATTTTAATTACTTTTTTATTTTTTATTTTTTATTTTCAAATTTCTACCTAAATCTATACTCCAAACCCAACTTAAATCAAATTAAAATTACCATGTGTCCTACTAGCCACTTCACTGTCTCTCATTGTGATTTGAGTAGTATTAAGCCTGCAGTATATTCAATAAAGAGTACAACCATGAGACAAAAAATATCCAAAAATTCAGCATCAATACGTGAGCCACAGGGTTTGATTGGAGGATTTGAGAAAAAATTTAAAAAAGAAAAAAGAAAAGATAAGTAAAATGTAAATAAAATAACCTTACATTTCACCTAATTTAATACATTTTTTTTTCTTTTCCCTTTTAAAATCTCTCCCTAAATCTCTCAACCAAACACAGGCTAAAACAATTTCTGTCCTCCCAAAGGTAACTGAACCTGAAGCAAACCGTGCTTTCCCCACTCACACTCGGTGCCTCCTGTATTTTTCTATCTTCCCTATACTCTACCAACCCTAGCAAATCATAGAATAGTCTCACACAATTAATAAAGCCCTACATAGAATGGATTCTGATGGATTTCAGACTCTAACCCAACCCAAATACATGTAAGAAAACAATAATTTTATAGGTCCGCAGAACACCAGACACACATCCAATAAAAACATAACGTTTTGGCAGTTTATATTGAAGGATAGAAACTGCAGATCTTGTGTTATTCAATTCTTGTTTGTAGGCAAAGCACTTAATAGCATTGTGCTGCATTTACTTGTACATGTCCTGCAAGTACAACAATGGGTGTTCACCAAAACCATTTCTGGTATCAATAATATATCAACTAATTAGCACACATTAAAGTTCAAGGTCCAAATGAAGGCGGCTTCCTAATCTTCGTAGCCTGCTCAAAACTAGACGCGATTTCAATGAGTTTAGGCTCAAAACCCTTTAATCCTCCAAAACAAATACCAAACGGCCTCCCATCGTGATCGTACCCAGCTGGAACGCTAATTCCTGGGAAGCCCCCAATTGCAAGCACTCCAGAAATATGTCGGAAATTATATGACAAGGGTGTCACCAGTGCATCCAACATATTATCTTTCATCAACTTCTGGAGTTCATTTTTTGATGCTTCTGTTAAATTTCCAAGCGCATTCTTTTCCAATTCACCCATCCCAGTTGATTTCTCTGCTTTCAAAAACAAGTCTTGCCCATATTCGTCAATTTTTTCCTGCAGAGCCACCAAACCATATATGATTATAATCTTGTACCGATAGTGATCCTCAATTGTGTACATAATTCATGCTAACAAAGGAGTTTATATTTCTATCGGCCATAAATTTTTTCCCGCAGAGCCACCAAATTGTGTATGATTAGTCTTATTGAAGTGACATTTGGATTGTTTATAGCAAATTGTAAGTGGTAAATTAATCTACTAACCTAATCACTTGTAAAAGAAATAAGTGAATATAAATCAAATACACTAAAACCCAAAACATGTCAAGGGAATTAGTATCTTATGCCAATTTCTCCATATGATTATATAAATCAAATACACAAAATCCCAAAACATGTCAAGTCAATTAGTATCTTATGCCAGTTTCTCCTCAACAATCTTTAGTTAAAGGGTGAATTCACACAAGTTAGACACTTAGGCGATCATCTGACTAATATCTTACACCAGTATCTCTTTCTTATCCGGTCACAGTTTAGCATAAATTAACCTAATTAACAATGTTCATGGTACAAAGGATCAATTCATTTGCTCAAAATTGCTAATGTTGGAAAGAGATGGTAGGACTTACCAAATCCGAGAATTTCTTGTTGAAGGCTATTGCATCTGCCAATGATCTCACTGGAGAAGTGAGTAGCTCTTTGAGATATGCATTTAGAGACAACTTGAACTCAGCCCGCAACACTCTGTGTCAATCATTGAACACGGAGTTGATGATGGCATCGAAGTTGGGTATGTCCAGACCTTGTACCAAAGTTGCACCCCTTTGCCTAACGTTTCACAAGATTTTGAGGTGTAGTTTCGGGATTAAAATTGTCCTTGGAGAAACCAAAGCTAGAAAATGGCAGCAAATAAAAACTCTTGGTGTAATGATTACCTTAATGTGTTGAAATGCAGCTCAAAAGCATGGGAATTTTCCGAGTCATTGCGGAAACTGAAGAAGGGATAGCTTGTTATCCCTAACCTCTTTCCCCTGAGCCCATCAGCCTTGAGAAATTGCACATAGCCACCGTGTGGTATGTACTTTGAAGCTTTTCTAGTTGCCACAGCATCATAAGGATCGAAACCCACGATGGCGTCAAGCACATAAACAGCATCTGATACTGTCCTGCAGATTGGCCTGCCATGTCCAACATGGTAGAAGTTACAATTTAGGTTCCAATCTACAAACACGAAAAAATTCTCAAAATGTACACAATGAAATACTAGCAACACTGCATATTGCGAAGCATCACATACCCGACTGTGTCTTGTCTAGTTGAGATTGGGACGACCCCTCCCCGGCTGGTGAGGCCTACTGTGTGTTTGATCCCAACAACAGAGTTAAAACTGGATGGACATAAGATGGACCCGGCCGTCTCTGTACCAAGTGATACTGTAACCATATTTGCTGCTACTGATACTGCTGATCCTATGCTTGATCCACCTGGGCCTGCAGATTTCACATATGGATTCTGCATCAATCCGCAAGCATCATATCACAATTCAATAGTTTGCCCTTCCATTTCAATGATCTTCAATACATCTAAATTATATTTGGTTAGTGTTGACGGAACTACTCTCAAGATATCAATACACAAAAATGGGCCTTAGAAACCATAAGTCATGAGTTTGAATCTCATGAAGCGTTTGACTCCCTTAATGCCCTGAAGCAGCGCAAAACGCAAAATAGTGACAATCTTAGAATCCATTGATTCAAATATATTTTAATATAAATTTAAAATTATTGTAGTGTGAATTACATTTACAATGAATTTTATCAACACATTCTAAAATTTTTGACTTTTTTCCAAGTGAATATTTCTAAATACCTTATTGTACAATGATTGATTTGTAGATGAACCATTGAGGTCTGTATTGCAAACCATTAGATTAAGTTGGTTTTGACATTTGAGGCATTAAACATGAAGATGGATAAACCATTTACTCATGTAATGGAGAGTAACTTTGTCCATAAAATGCAAGAAAATGTTATAATTTCACATTGGTTAACACAGGTTTTACTACATGCATTAAAAGTCGAGTTGAGTATGGAATCGAACGCATCTATGTGAGATATGAAATTTGAAGAGTGTGACTTTGCGGTTCAAACTGCATAAGGATTGACCTATAGGTTGGATTAAGATATCTAAAAAAGTGTCGAATACTGTCAGTGTCAATAGAGTAGACACAACAATAGAAAGTGTTGGTATGTTATGATCCTATATATCAGTTAACATAAATCTTGGCCATACTGATTTTCAAGGGTAAGTTATACCCAAAGGATTCAGATAGAAAACAAACCCATATAACCATAAATAAAGTACGGTAGAATATAGTTTTGAAAATATTAATTTCTTAAGATTATGTATCTTATTTTACATCTGAAATATTCCTGAATCAAGAGGAAGAATTATTACAATTCTATCGTATCTCATATTTGTTTAAAATCATTATACATAGATTTCATAGTATAAATATAAAACATAAATGAGGTCCATTTTAATCCATTGTTTTCATCCATCTCTAAACCAGACTATTAGTTTCGAGCTCAATTTTTCATCCAAACTCTATATAATTTTTTTTATAAGACATGTAATCCAATCCCATCTTATGTTCCTCCAAACACACATGACTAACAACCTAGAGATAAAGGAATGCATGATTTTGTCTTTTCTTAATCAACCATAATCAAACAGGGCATACCACAACCTTCAACCAGGGCATACTGTTTCTTGAAGGATCTCCACAACCTTCAACCATCATATAAAGGTAACATTAAGATATTAATAAACAAAAAGGGGAGAAAAGAGACAGAAATAATAAATGCCAATGACAATGTCCAGCAGATGCAACAAAAAAGATGCCATACCACATCCTCACAAATAATACAAAAATATCTAAGATTAAATAAAAATAACAATCAAAAAGAAAAATAATAATATTAAGAACTTAGATACAAAAAAAATATCAAGAAAAACAGCGTACGATATAAACTCATTCTAAATATGAGATCTACAGAGTCGAATTTGGATCACACTTTTTTTTTTTTTTAAATATTTTTTGCGTCCAAGTTCTTGGTCCTAGCATTATTGTAAGGGAAAAAAAAATTCTCAATAATGAAGGACATCAACATTGTACTCCACAACAGCATCACCCGTGGTTGTATTCAAGAAATATGTCTTTGCAGTAACAATTCCACGTGCCAGTCGGAAGACACCAGACCCACCGATAATTGGCATTTCGCGGTACAACTCCATAATTGAATTTCGACCCACAACACTTAAAGTGCTACCATTATATTTTCCAGTGGTGAAGTAAAGGTTCATGGTCATGATCAGACCCAACTTGTCCAACCCGGCCGAGCCATAGAACCCCTGGGCTCGACCCACCTCAGTGGAGTTGGGTTCTGGACCCACAGTCAAAGGGTCATCAATCATGTTGATTAGGCCAAAAAGGGTTGGAGATTTGAAAGTCATGTTGGCTTGGGCTACCTTGATAGCAGTTGGGTTCTTGCCACTGAGTGTGTCGTGTAAGTAGAAGTTAAGCTTTGTGAGCTTCTCCTTTTTGAAACTGAGCTTTTGGAACCAATCATCCAATGCTTTGGGGCCTTGGGCAATGCCATGAACCACAGGCATGGCTATGGCTATTGAACATAAGAGCACTACAATTATAGCTACCTTCCTCATCTCTTTCTCTGAAAATATGGGTTGGTGTGAGAAGTTTATGTTTAGATTCTTATATAGTTGTTAAACCTAGACAGTAAGATTGAATGTGATTGGAGTAGTTGGGATTGTGTAATGGGTGACCAAACTTCTATTGCTACTCGCGTTTTAAAAGGTATATGTCATGCAGGCTAGTTATGAACATTTATAATTTAATAACATTATACTTGTCATATTTTTATAACATATTGTGTTGGGTAATGTTATGGTACACAAGAGTATCACAAATGTTATAACTTAATATTATAAAAGTCATAACTAAAAAAAAAAAAAAAAAAAACTTATAACGAAACACTACATAAGGAATAACCAAATTTTTTTTTGAATTATAATCAAAATAATGTTATAACTAATATCACAATTAATTATAACTAATCATTACAATATAAGAGTTATAGACCAAATTTTTTGGTCTCTAAAAGTATAAATTTTGTTGCAAAAAATATTTAGGGATTGATTTTAATTGTCGCAAGTACAATCGTTAAAAAGTCGTCCAAAAAAGTCAAAAAAAAGTTTTTAGGGACAATTTTAAGAATATCACTAATAAATGCACTTTTAAAGATAAAAGAACTTGGTCCGAAAAAGATTTATTTTTTGAGACAACTTTTAGTTAGTAATTCATTACAAAAGGTCCAATTTTGTAGTTAAAAATAAAATAAAATAATAACATTTTTGACGACAAAAATATTTTATTCTTAAAAAGTGATTTTGTCTCTAAATTTTTGTCTTTAAAACCTTAATTTATTATAGTGAATACCACAATGTGTATGTATAACTAACTTATAATCAAATAATAATTAACATTTTTTATGATTTTTGATTTTTTTTTTTTTTTTATCTTTTCTGAATATGATATTACCAAAAGTCGTAGGGAGCATATGAAAATTTTTGATTGTTTTTTGATCTTTTCTGAATATGATATTGGTATAATAAATTCCACCCCTCATATATAATTTGAATATATATAGTGTTGACAATTACACTGAAAACAGTATATGGTAAGCTAAGGCGGTAGGTTGTGATTATGTTGATTCTTAGTTTTTTTTTACTTTTTCAAAGCTCCCTCATTTGGTTAAGCATCTTGTGACTTTAGTCTCTCTTTATTTTGTATTACTAATAAAACTAATAGTTAACTCGTATAATGTATGTGCTTTTTTTTTTTTCAAAAAATATTTGATGATATAATGTGTATTATAAATGAATAATTTTAATTTAATTTAATTTAAAATTAAAAAAATTAAACTATGACTTTAATTATTTATTTTGATAATATTGGTTCTGTCGTTCTATAAAATTATTACTTGAATACTAATATATATTAATTTTAGTTAAATTATTTTGTATTTTGATAATTTTAGTTCTATTGTATTACAAAAGTGTAATTAATATATAATAATTTTGTATAATATATATATATATATATCAAATTATAAAATAGTAAAATAAATACTTATTTTGATATTAAAAATAACAGTTAAATTAGAAGAAGAATTAGTAATATAAAATTAAAAGTAATTCTAACTATTTTATTTTCTTTTGTATTCATTTGAAAAATAAAAATATATAGAAATAGACTTATATAAAATTTATTAAAAAAATTAAATATAAATATATTGTAGTTGGATTATCATATAATGATTTTATACAATTATAAGATTGTAAAATAAACACTCTTAATTAAATTAAAATATCAATTATATAAAAGAAATTCAACAATGATTAACCAAAAAAAATCACATAATAATATCCAAACCCAAAAAGAAAAAATAATGAAAACATATGAATGATAGATACATCTCAGTGTGTGAAATGATTAATCATCTACTGTTCAAGTTTAAACTTTAGAGATTCCTTGAGAGTATCATTGTTGTGCAGGTTTTTCTTTCTGTGAGTTGTAATTATATAAAATAATATAGGAAAAGAAGTATAATTTCATATATATAATCTCTATAAAATTTAAATGATAAATCCATAATATAGAATTTGTATTTGGTATAGAATAATGTACGAGGAAAAAAAATAAAATAAAAAAGAGAGAGAAGACAATTTAACATTAAAAAAAATCCAAATACCCTTGAAAGGATTAAGAAGAAAAACGTGAAACGGAAAATTTGTATTGGATTTGTGAATTATCTCAATTTATCATAAAAAATATATAGAAAAGAAATATTTGTCAAATAGAGTCCATATAAAATAGGTAAGTTAGTATAATTTAAATTAGATTTAGGTTTGTGTAGGACTTTATATGTAATTAAGAAAATACATGCTGACGTGTCTCTCTTAGAAAAAAAAAGTAAGTCCTTATAATATGTCACTTAAATCTAGAAAAAAACACTACTTTAAATAATATATATGATTCTATTTATGTGACCGAGATTTACCAAAAACAAAGAAAATATAAGGTATATTGACAATTATACTGAAACATTATAGAGGAAATATCATTTTATCCTCTAAATTTTCATGCATTTTTTTATTTGACCCTTATATTTCGATTAATATTAATTTTACGCCTAAACTTTCAAAATTTTGATCAATTTAGGCCTTATTGTCACATTCTGTTTACAATTGGACGGAATGCGCTGACGTGATACCAAAATTTATTTGGAATTTCGTTTTACCTTCCAAACTATACCTTAAAAATCAATTTGCCCCCAAAATATAGAAAATTAAATTTAAATATTTAATAAATAAATTGTTATCGCAATAATGAAAAAATTAAAATTTAAATAATATATACTTTGCAAAAAAATAATTAAAAAACATATAAAAATTCTCATTTAGAATTATCTCGAAACTATGAAACATATATAATTCGACAAACATATCGTACCAGTACTAGGTAATAACCAACATATGATATTTCTGCATACGTACCGGGTATACAAAACATGTATTCAAATTTTTCCTTCTTAATTTGTGGCGTATCTAAACATATCTAGTATATACCCAAGCCGTACCGTAATTCAGTCGAAAAATATTTTCTTCTACTACGAAGATAAAATTTCTTTTACCAGCCTTCTTTTTCATTTTTAATTTTGTGCTTAGCATGATTTTAAAATTAAGCTATGGTTTGTAAGTTATTTAATATAATAATGTTTAATTTTGGTTTATCCACTACAAGAAAATACACCTTTGGCGACTAAATTTTTAGTCGCCAAAGGTCCTTTTTTAGTCGCCAAAGATGGAATTTTCACTTTTCCCGACAAAAACTTTTAGTCGCCACTGTTGTCGTGAATTTCCGGTCGCCAATGCCTTTCGCGACTAAAAACTTGTTAGTCGCCAATTCACAGGTCTTCAGCGACGAAATTTTTAGTCGCCAAATCCAATTTCATTTCTTTAAATTTTACATTTAGCGACTAAATTTTTAGTCGCCAATAATTTATTTATTTTTATTATTTAAACATTTCCCGACTAAAATTTTTGTCGCCAAAAGGTATACATTTCGGCGACCAAGGCCTTTAGTCGCCAAAACTATTTTCACTTAAAAAAAAAAATTGCCTCTGCTTGGGTATCCCAAGGTTCGAACCTGTGCAGCCAAGCCAAGCCTTGCACCCCATGCCTTAGCAACACTCACACCCCCACTACGCCATGCCCAGATCACGTGAATGTTATTGCAACAAATATTATTTATATACTATTTTCAATGGTATGAATACAAAATTGTATATATGAAAATAATTTTTTTTATTTAATATATTTTATGTAAAAAATAAAATATTTACCAAAAAAAAAGGGTAAGGACTTTTGGCGACTAAATCTCAATTTTAGTCGCCAATACTCCATTTTTTGGCTACTAATTTCCTTTCTCCGCTAAAACATACAACCGCCTATATTCTAGCACATTTGGCGACTAAACTCAATTTTGGTCGCCAAAACCTCTTCTTTTGGGCTACTAAAATGCATTTTAGTCGGCAATTGTTGACCTTAGCTACTATTTTTTTTTTGGTAGCCAAAAGCGTCGATTCAAATGACTAAATTTTATATAGTCGGCAAAAATTTTACATTCAGCGACTAAACCTGTTTTTTGTCGCCAAAACCATAACTTTTCGCTACTAAATTATTTTAGTCGCCAAAAACCGTGACTTTTGGCTACTAAACAAACTTTAGTCGCAAAAAACGCTATATTCGGCGACTAAACTTCCTTTTAGTCGCTAAAACCGTGATTTTCGGCGACTAAACTATTTTAGTCGCTAAAACCCTGCTTTTCGGCGACAAAATCCATTTTAGTCGCCATTGCCTGCACTTTCAGCGACGAAATTTTTTTCTTTAGTCGCCATTTGTGTTTTTTTTTGTAGTGATCTTATACCTATACTTTTCGCATTAAATGTCAATTGTATGTTGGATTTAACAAGTAAACCATTTAATAATTTTGGTATTATTCCAAATTAAGAACAAATATTTTTTTATAAACATATTAAGTCGTATACGTATCCAACTTTTTTTTTTTTTTTTTTTTTATCGTGTCAACGTGCCCTTATCATACCAATACCAGTTCTCATATCCGTACCTGGGATTAACAGGTCTCAAATTATCTTGAGTCGATCTTGAATAAATTTATTGAGCCGAAAATTTCTTACCTACTCTATATGTATATGCGCGCGCAATTGTAACTAGTTTTTACTCAAAATAATTTTAATAGAATTGATCGATTAATAGTAATTTCAAAATTGAGTAAATTTTTTTTTTCAAAATTCAGTAAGTACCCAGTGCGGGTACGATATGTTTGTGAAAGTACACATGCTTCATAGTCACAAGATAATTCTAAATGAGAATTTTTATAATTTTTTTACAAAGTATGTATTATTTAAATTTAATTTTCTCATTATTGAGATAAAAAATTATTTATAAATTTATAAATTTAATTTTTTTTATATTTGGGGTAAATTGATTTTTAAGGTATAGTTTGGGGGGTAAAATAAAATTTTAAATGAGTTTTAGTGACATGTCAATACATTTCGTCTAATTGTAGGCAAAATGTGACGGCATGAGTTAAATTAATTAAAATTTCAAAAATTTAGATTTACAATTAATATTAATTAAAATCTAATAATCTAAAAAACACGTGAAAATTTAGGGAACAAAATAATATTTCTTCAACATTATATGGTAAGATAAAGCGGTAGGTAATAATTATGGTGATTCTTAATTTTTTTACTTTTTCAAAGCTCCCTAATTTTGGTTCAGAATCTTGTGACTTTAGATTGGTTGAGCACTTCATATATTTGAATTTGTTAATGTTGATTTTTGTGCATAAAATTTTCTTGTTTTGTATTGTATGAGAGGTAAGACTCTTTACGTATCTGTCAATTTTGTATTATTAATAAAATTCTATTTATGCGACTGAGATTTACCACAAACAAGAAGATATAAGGCAGTAGTTTTTTTCTTCTTTTATTTTGTTTCTTAATTTTTTTTAGATTGATATCTCGCTGTTTGGAAAGAGCTAAAATACCTAAATAAAAGAAAAAAGAAAAAGATAAAATAATCTAATTTAGCTAATAAGATAAGATGTTTCATCCAAACCATAACCATTTCATTTTTTCTCTTACAAGCATCACATTTAAATAAAAAAAGACTAATTTTTTTTTCTTCAAACAGAACTAATTTAGTCAAGCTTAATTCATCAAAAAATCAAAAACGCAAGCTAAATTAACACTTCCCAAACGAAGGCTTAAGCTCATTTATTTAACTGGTTGGAATCATCAATAGTTGTTTAGGCAACCCGATTAATAATATATACTATTAAATTTCTATATATATATATATATATAATCTGGATAGGGAGTGTAGTTGTAGTATTAAGTTAGCATGTGTCTCTTTGGTGAAAATCCAGAAACCGTACAGATAGGTGCCGAGCCTTACGGTTAATACCGGTAAAAATGGCAATTGGTAGTACTTGTAGCCTACTTGCAGGCGCATCTTAGAGATATTCAGTGTTGTATTCACTGCCCTGTTTTCTATTGTGATGAAAATGATATCATGAATTGTGATATAAACGTGGCATGGCATGGTTTTGGAAAGAGATATAAAATGTTTAGACACGAGCATTGCATATGCATTCACCTTATAACTCTGTTAAGATTACACTGTGTTAGAGTATCTTTACTGGGTTTTGGCTCATCCTATATGGAAAACTATTTTCAAGTGTTGATGATATGCCTTTGCCAATGCCGTAGCTTAGGAGAACTTAAAGCCGAGGGCTTCTTGTTTTGTTTTTGTTGTATTTATTTTATACAAGCCTAGGGCTTTATTTGTATTGAGTTTCAAAATCATTTTTGTTGTAACTAAGTATCGTCTTGGAAAGTTGTAGCTAACAGGGCATTACCTTATTTGATTAGCTTTTATTTCATATCTTTTGCTCATGACACATGTTATAGATTTAGAATTAGGACTTATGAATGTATTACTGCATGTGTTATTTCTTTTGTAAAATATAATCATATGAATGAAAGGAAATTACTTCATCTCATGTTGTTATTTAATTAATGTTGTGAGTTAGTTTTATTGTTATATTGGCTGGGTGTTACAAAGTCCAACTATTAGGACCTATTAGCAGTTTACTCTAGAAAATATATAAATGGTGATTCTATTTACACACCACTATTTCTCTCAATTCACACCATATCTCCAAATTTTTTTTATTACCTTTTTACCATTCAATCAAATTACCAACACACCCCTCCCTAGGACTCTGCATAATACCACCAAAATCCACAAGATTGCACCAAATCGCTCCGAACTACGCAAAATTTCAACTCTGGTGGGCGAGTGGGAGGTTTAGCTGTAGCGACCCTAATTTTTCGTAAGTCATATTTATTATTATTACTTTATTTTATTTTTAACTTTATTAATTGTGTGGTTACATGAGAATTTAATGTATTATTTAATTAATTTAATGTGCTATTTAATTATATATAATTAATTTGAATGTTTATATATATTGATATATTTTTTTTATATGCATGAAAGGCGTTATATATATATTGATCTTATATTTATATTTATATATGTTATATTTATGTGTATTTATATAATGTTATATAATAGTCAACTAGGTTAGAATAGGGATTAGGAAATCAAAAGAAAAGAAGAAAAGAAAAAGGGAGAGCAGCCGAGAGAGAGAGAGAGAGAGAGTAATCAAAGAAAGAAAAGGAGATTAGTTCCAGAGAGAAGGAGAAACGGGGAAGAAAGAAAAAAAGGAAGGAGAGAAAAGAAGAAAAAAAAAATGGTTAAGGTTTTGTTTTGGTGGGGTTCTGTAAATAATTTTTTGATATTTAAAAAAATATTGTGAGCACAAAACGCACTTCCCTTGATTTATGTTTAATTTGTTGTTTTTATTTGTTTATTTTTATTTATTTGATGTTGTTTTGATTTTATATTTACACGAAGATGATTGATTGATTTTAATTATTTTGATTAGTTGTGTATGTATGGTTTCGGGTATTTAGATGATTGATTGATTTTAATTATTTTGATTAGTTGTGTATGCAATGTTTAGAATTTTTATATGGATTTATTTTATGGTTATAATCACACCCATGGATATATGAAATTAAAATAAACTTAGAACCCATAGATAAATTCCTTATACTCCACCATGACTCCATGGATTGTTGTTTTATTTGAGTGTTTGTGAGAAAAAGTGTATAAAAAGAGTGTTTGTGAGAAAGTAAGGATTATGAGATTTATTTGAATGTCTTAGGCTTGGCATTATTATGTTTGTTCTTATGAGTGGATGAGAAATTGTGTACATATATATTGTTGTCTCGTTCTCATGAGTAGCTGAGTGCTTTGATTTATGCACGTACGTATATGCTAACCATCCGGGGAGTATGAGTCAAACTCGGAACGATATCTCCGTGCAAGTTTGGCTTCGGAGTGGTGTTAGGTATACGGAAGGCACGTGAGATATATGTGTAGGCCGGAAGTAAAGGGCTGAAGTGGTGAAGTTAAGGTACAAAAAATTTAATTATGAATTTATTGGTATAGTGTAAATTGTATTGATTTGTACAGGTTGAAAAATAGTAAACGATCTCAATAAATTATGAAATTTGAGTAGAGGCATGTATACGTGATTCTATACAACTTTTGTGTCGTAACTTTTTATTAAAAAGATCGATTAAAACTTATAATCAAATGATCTTGATTATTGTAGTTTTGATTCATTTTAGCAATGCAGATTTTAGAGACTGTTTTAACCTACGAAACGAGCTCATTTTTATTGGTTTCGCATAAATTGAAGTAAAATATTATTATAAACACTTTTCGTGTTTTGAAATTTTCCGAAAAAAATTCATCTTACAGCAGTTTCTTTTCGTTTTCAATTCTAGATTTTTCGAACGAATTTTGGTTAGGATTTTCTATTAAGTTTTTCTCTAAACCTGCTCAGTTTCTACTAAATTCATTTGCGTAGCCTTTTAGGAAATTTGATTTTGTACAACTTTTGTTCTTTGAGTTTTGGTCAATTTGATTTATTTAAGTATGAAACGGTATATTTTTATACTTCTTTAGCAAGTTATTTATGATTAAATTATACTAACTTTATTTTTTTGCAAGATGATAGGTCTTACTAACTTTTTATGCAGGGCTGACCCACCATATTTTTATTTCTATTTTGTTTATTCCATACTCAATTTATATTTCGTTGTGTACGGACAAGAAACTAAATGCCACCATATCTCAAGAAACTACCCATTTGTCTCGGTGCGGATGGAACTACTTATCTTGTCCCGTAACAAAAATTAAATGTATTTTTGTTTGTGTCTGGTGGACACGTGAGTGTTAAATCTTGTACTCATACCATTATACCTGTATACTAACCCATTTTGTCTCTTGGCAACTCGAGTGCGTTCTGTTTGAGAGCAGCCGAGCTTCCTTTGTAGGATTAATTGGGACTACAGTGGTGACGTGAAATAACTATAGTTGTTGGATATGTCGTTTGGCTTTCTTTTGTTTTTCTTGAGCTTATGGTTGATATTAGTTTATGTATTTATTATTTTTATGATTTCAGTATTTGGATAATTTGGCATTGTTTGTAACCTTACATTATTTAAATTATTTTGACTATTTATTGTTACTTTAATATTTGAGGTATTGGTTAGTTATGAATTATGGTAGATGGTTTGGTTGGCGTTTTGTTAGTTATTTTTATTTTATTTTTTCTCTTATAATCATTTGAGGATGGAAATTTACTTTAACTCTTTGGAAACGTAAACGTTTAGATTTTGTTTCACCCCTAGGATTTGGATGATAGAATATTGATTGGGGTTTAGTCCTAATTTAATATTTAATTGTTCAAATTTTGGGGCGAGACATCAGCACTGGCGGGTCGGCGCGGGTGGCGGGTGAAATTTCCTAACCCGTAGGTCCAATCGACCCGACCCGACCCGCCTATGTTTCAAGAATAAAAAAATAAAAAAATTCACATGTTATACACACACACACACACACACAATAATTCCTCAATTAAACCTAATACCCACACATTTCAATTTCATCTCATTTACACACACACATCACCTCTGCTATGCACAACATTGCATCGATTCACACACACACAGATTCATTGCCCATGTTGTGCCGATCAGCTCACTGCTATTCACCTATCCTCACTACTGCCGCTGGTTTCTCCTTCCCTTGCCATTCGGCTCACTGCTGTTAGCCTTTTCTCATCGTCGACGACTCGTCGATACTCTCGCTACTATCTCTTTCTGTTCTTTTCTCTCTCTCTCTCTCTCTCTCTCTCTCTATATACACACATACACAAATATATAACATCAGTGATACTCTTATATATAACATTAGTGATACTAGTTTGAGTTGGTATTAGGGAAATAAATGGCCCAACTGAAGTTGACCCCTGTTAAAGAAAAAAAAAATCTTCAAATGCACAGAGTCTCCAATTTCTTCCACTTTTCCAAATACTTCTTTTTTAAAAAATTTAAGCAAATTCAAAAGGCATTGTTGAAATTGAAGTGAAAATATTTTAAAAGAAAGTAAAAAGTTAAATAGTGATTAAATTTCAAGAAAAGTGTACTCAATTTTTATTTATTTTTCTTTCTTATATTTCAAGAACACTTGTTAGTAAAACATTTTGTGCATAGTCTAGTCCGTGACTTTTGCTACAAAGCCTTGTTTGGCAAACACTTTTAAGCCAAAAGCCCAAAAAACTTGTTTGGTAAATGTTGCCATTTCGCTTTGACAATACATTATTTGCAACTTATTTAATTTTAATTATATTTTTTATAAACCATCAATCCGCTGAACCACCAAGGCAAATCCACCATTATTTGCCAATCGAACCACTATTTTTGATAAGAAAATGGAAAATTCTAATGATATTTTTATCAATCCGCCACCCGCCATACGATTTCAATTTTGCTCCTAAACCACACCGATCCGCACCGCGCACACCCCTACCCCTCCCTCTCTCCCTCCATCCATTTCAACTCAACCCTAACATTTGCCACTGCCAGCCACTGGTAGCCATTTCCCTCCTTTCCGATTATCACCACCTTCATAGCATTCTCTTCTTCGCAAATGTCATTCCATCACCTCTCTCATCCTCGCCTTTAGCCACTACCAACTTCTCTTCCAGTCTTGTAACAACCGATCTATAGTTAACGTTAATCCATGTTTGATTGTATCTAAAAAGAAATTAAAGAGAAATTTTGCATCATACATTGCATTATATGTGTTTATATCTGTTTAACGTAGAAAAATCTATTCATGTTTCCATTTTGACACGAATCAAGGCCTTATTGGCATCCGATTCAGAAATTGACTTGATTTATGTGTTAATTAGAATTTTTAGAATTTTATGGTAGGTTTAATTGAAATTTGGTTTGAAATGATTAAATTAAAATAATTTAATGTCTACTTGATTAACTTGATCAATAAATAATTACACTTATGCCCAAGCCTATATAAGGCCACTCCTACCTCTTCCTACACATTTTTGACATCCTCATTCCCCCATCTCTAAGCTTAACGTGGGAGAGAGAAAGAGACTAAAGAAATTGGGACCAAACTTGAATTAGAGAAGGCCATTGCTAGGAGATTGGAGAATTACTCAAGATTTTGATTAAGTGAAGCTCAATTGAGTAGCCTATGTAAGAGCTCAACCTTACAACCTTGGGATTAAGTCATTTAGTACATGAATACAAATGAAATAGGTGAACTCATATGGGAATTGAACTAGAATTGAAGAAAGCTAAGTCATTCCATACATGCATGCATGTTTCATAGTATTTTAAAGTTGTTGTCAAAGCTTTTCTCACATGCATGTTGTAGTTCTAGCATGGTTTGAAGAATTCATAACATTTCTCACCATTAGACCTCATTTGATCATGTTTTGAAAACTAAGAACTCAAGTCAATATATGCATGACAAGTTCATATCATGTCCTTGAAGTTTCAAGTTGAATTATGGCCAATTTACTTAGTTTTGGGCCTTGATTTTTGAAATAATCCTTAATTCTTCATGTTTTGTAAGTTTGTAAGTGTTTTCTCAAGTTTTTAGGCCAAGAGCTGTGTTTTGATTAGGATGAATTCAAGTTTGAACCCAAGGAGAGCAATCTAGAAATCCCTGATTTTGCCTCACCGCCGAAAGGCGAATTCCGAGTCGCTGCGACTCTGTGATCTTGCACTTTCGCTCGAGTGACCAGAAGTCCGCTCAAGCGTGAAATGCATGCTCCCAAAAGTTCATATATTTTGCAAATTGCTCTAGCGACAAAATTCACGCTCGAGCGAAGGTCTGAGTCTTGTGCTCGAGCGGGGATCAAGCGTTAGTCGATCGTGAAAATCAAGCAACCAATATTTTTGTCAAAGTTTGCAGACCGCTCGAGCGAAAGAAGCTACGCTCGAGCAAACTCTCTCATTTTGCATGTCTGCTCGAGCAAGGTAAACGACGCTCGAGCGGGGACCCTATTTTCAACAAGTTTTGAAAAATGTTTTCAAGTACACTTTTTTTGTATCCTCATTTCATCTTAGGCATTCCTAGGCCAAGATTAAAACACTATAATGAAGATAAAGGCTAGAAACACACTAAGGACAAATGATATAAGTTATGTACAATTTGAGCGTGTGTTTCAATATATGTATTTGTCATGTTATGTAGGTCACACGCCTTAAGTTAAGTGAATTACCTACTCTACTCATCTATTTGGAGCCACTGGTTAGCTGTGAGTAATAACTTTGTAAAATTATGTTTGACTTTAATTATTTTCTGATGATATGAAATGATCAGTTTTCTGAAATACTATGTTTTGTATGAATGAATGATTGTCCAAGTTTCTTGAAAAATAATTGTGGTATCCTTAACAAAGGCCCTCGTCCTGGGAACATAATACTGTGTCTTATGGTCATGAGGCCCTCGCCTCGGGAAGATAATACCATGGCACAGGCCCTTGCCCGTGGGAAACAATATCGCGGCTCATATAAGAGATATGTTACCCGGTACCGGATGTTTCTTTTGGAACTTGATATGCTTGACCAAAGGGACATGTTTATGCTAATGGATGTACCGCACACGATTTGAATATGAATAAGACTATGACTCTGTTTCTGCTATAAACCTAATTATGATTCTGATTTGCTACGAGATTTGAAATCTGTTCTGGGCATCATTCGTTAAAATCTTTATTCTGTTATTATTCACTGGGCTTCCGCTCACTATTTATATTATGTATGTAGGTGACCAGACACGTGACCAGACCCAAAGTTCAAGATTTGGCACCTGTGTTTTGTCAACCAACCGTTGTGCCTCCGAGGAGGTTCCCTGGTGTGATCAAGTCAAGTCTAAGTGGCAATAGTAATGACCTTATATTTTTGTTTGTAATACGAACAAGTCTTTTGTTTTGTGTATAAAAGCTATTTTCCTTTTTGGGCTACAACTATATCAAATGTGATGAAGACCAATGCATCATGATGTCATATATATGAATATATTATATAAGGTTTCAAATTTCTGTCCCATGTATATTTGCACAGCGCTATGGACTATTCATATTTGGTATATTTGCTTCTGCAGTCCCCAATTAAATTTTATTCTGTTAAGAGGCCTTCGGTAATCCAAGGATTACTGACCAGTTACGACACGAAACCTATAAGGGCGAGTTTGGGTCGTAACAAGTCTAGCCTACTCTCCCCGATCCAATCGTGTCTCCCCAACTTTGTTGTCTACCCCTCTGTTGTCCTCCGCTCTTTTCCACCCTCTACAACTAGCCCGGTCCCCCTCTTTCCCAACCCCAATATCTCTCGCAGCCCATTCATTAACTCCCTTTCTTATTCTTTTTCTTCTTCTTCTTGCTCAAAGCCTAGATCTAGTAACCCAAACCCTTCTTCTTACTCAAACCTTAGTTGAATGAGAGGTGGATCACAATAGAGGGTTATCAAAAAGGGTTGTTGGTAGTGGGGGGTTTGCAGCATTGTCGTTGGGAATGAAAGGTTGGATGGGTTGTCGGCGATAAGGGTGGTGAAGATTGATGGTTATTGCGATTGAGAGAGATAGAGCAATCACATGTGGAAGAGAGATCACGATCTAGCGATTGCGACTGAATGGAAGGAAGCTATAGCAGCGGTGGCGAAAAGAGACAATGATAGGGGACTGACAAAAAGGAGCAGCAATGAAAGGAATGGAGGTTGGAGAGGATGAAGCAGTGGCGGGAGGAGGAGAGAAGCTGGGGAGGGGCGACAACCATGAGAGGTTAAGAGAGGTTGAGAAGGGAACGACGTCGGTGGAAGGCGATGGTTGCCAACGATGATTAGTGTTAGGGTTTGTTGGAGAAGATGAGGATAGTTTAGTATTATCTGAAAATTATTAGTGTGTATTGAGACAAAATTAAAAGTTTTAATTTGTGTATAGTGTGAACTGAGTAAATGTTGTGTTTTAAGACAAGTAATAGTGTGTAAATAGAATTACCCATATATAAAATGATGTAATAGACTTGCCAGTGAGTTTATTACTTCAAAACAAAATCTTATCAAGATTACTTATCATTGAAATTACCACTACTTATACAATACCATATCATTTTGATGGATAATTCTGTAAAAAAAATTATGATAAAATAGAACTATTTAGTCTCACGTTGAGCAACACAATGAAGTGGGTAGGGAAGCGAAACATATAATTTTTTAGTTTCTAGGATGTATAATCCACTAAGCAATTGGGCTACATATGAGAAAGAAAAAAAAAATTTCTAATTTTATTCATAATTAAATAAGTAAACAAGATTCAATTTAAGTATAACTCACAATATACAAATTTTACATTAATTTAAAATTTGTACCTTACAAACCATTTTCAAGGTAAAAGATGACATTAAAAGGTCATTCTAAGAGCATCTCTAATAGTAATTGTTATTATAGTATTGGCAAAATTATAATTTGACATGCTACAGTAATAAATTGTCAAATTATAGCAATAAAATTTCAATGGTGCAAAGCCATTTTGGCATAATCCCAACCAAGATCAGGACATTTTTCAGGACAACTACTGTAACGCCCTCAAAATAAAACCCATAACATGCCCAATATTACGATGCATTACTTAAGAAAATAAATCATTCATCAGAGTATCCGACATTACATATAACATCCAAAAGTGCCCTACGGACTTACATCCTGCCAAGCCAACACTTGGTCACAAAAATATGAGTTCTAATTCAAATACAAATAAAGCCCTAGGCTTGAATGTTTACATGTAATTCAAATAAAACAATAACTAAAGACAAGGCTTCTTTGTCCAAATCCTTCCAAGCTAAGTCCTTGGAGGTAGTGAATCACCTGGACCTGAAAATGATGTTCCCATATAGGGTGAGCCACAGCCCAGTAGAAATATACTAAACCAAATATAAGCATTGAATAAAGCATTAGCATTCAATAGATGGATAATACAAATTATCAGTTTCACTTTCCATTAGTTATTCAACTTTTCCTTTTTACCAATATGGCTCAGAACCTGGCCAAACTATAACAGTGGATTTGTATGTCACAATACATTACTTCCAATCTCAACATAATAAATGAGACTCAAGCTCACATCAAAAACACTTCATACTTCCAGTTTGATACACATTTTAGTGCTGTATCAATAAAACACTTCAATATAAATAAGCACACATAAAAGTGATGCTAATGGAGTCCATCCCCTATCTCCTCCCAAACAATAAAACACTTCTATAAATAAGCACACATAAAAGTGATGCTAATGGAGTCCATCCCCTATCTCCTCCCAAACAAAATCCGGTTTAGAGGTCCATTCCCTATCTTCCCCTAAACCGTGGAGTACATCCCCTATCTCCTCCCACACAATATGCATATGCAATGCTCAACCAATACATGTATGTATGCACATAACATATACAACCAACAATCAATACACATAATGTCTCAGATAATTTAATACCAAAATTAATGACTTAACCAATGTGATTAGTTTCAGTTATCCCTAATCCACATGCATTGTCTACAACAATCATGACTATCCTCCACCGATAGCCCAAAACAGTTATCTCTAGACTGAAAATAAATAAATCAATAATTTGATAGACGAGTAATTTAAATTAACCAACTACCCCATTTAACCAAACAATTCCTCAATTTCATGAATTTAACTAATTTCCCGATGTTCCTTAAATTAAATATACAATTCAATTTATTCAAACACTTAGGGTTTTTCCCAAAATTACCAAGTTACCCCTCCAACATATCAAACTACCAAAACTTAGAACAAAACTCATAAATTGGAGTAGGAAATCCCTACCTCAAAAAAATAACCCAAAAAGAAGAAAACGAAGATGATGACCCAAACTCAAAGTGCTTCAACTCCAAGATTGTTCAGATTAAACTGAAGCCCTCGACCCACTCTACCTTTTTAATAAAGCAACTAGGGTAGAAACGCACTCTAAATAGATCAAACCCAAGAGAAAAGATGAGTAGGGAAAGAGAGAAGTCGGACCTAGGGTTTGGAATCCAAAAACAGATGAAAAACTAATTAAATTCCCGCTGCTGCCTATTTAAACTGAACAGGCTCGCTCGAGCGAAGACATGGTCGCTCGAGCGACCAGACATAAGAAATGCTCACTCGAGCGAAGAAAAGCTCGATCGAGCCAAGAATGCAATGCTTCAGGTCTGCAACCCAGAAGCATGCTCGAGCGACAGAATGCTCGCTCGAGCGAAGAACTCGAAACATACACCTCGCTCACTCGAGCGAAGAAAAGCTCGCTCGAGCGAAGAAACACTGCTCTCAGGTCTATACTAGACGCAATCGCTCGCTCGAGCGAAGAAACCCTGGCTCGAGCCACCAGAGACAAAACTCAACCCTCGCTCGAGCGACCAAACCAAAAACTGGACAGCAACACTTGGTTTCTGGATCCAACCAACCTGAAACAAACCTGCCCAACACATCCTATAACTCAAATGAGAAAATAAAGGACGACAGTAACAATTATACAATGACAGAATCTATAGAACCCAAGTCCGGATACAATAATCAAAAGGGAAAAAAAACCGGGGTCGCTATAACTACTCTAAACTATTGTGGTCATCCCCTAGGACATCTGCAGGATGACCACTTTATGTAATATCTGATGCAATCGGCATGTGCATACATTGTTGTTGTTGTTTGATTCTATTTAACAAAGTTTTGGTGAAATTTGTTTATTTTATTTTATTTTATTTTATTTTGGTTTGGTGAATTTCAATTTTTTTTTTTTTTTTTATAAAAAAAATTGATTTGTTAAAAGGATGAGAAAGGAAGGGAGAGAAGGAAGGAATGAAGAAAATCAATTGATTTTGACTGAGCTAGCAGATTTGACATTGGTGAAAACTTGTGCCAAATTTAACACAAATTTTGACAATTATCAAATTTGATAGTTGCTATGACATGCCACTAAAAAGCCCAAATCAACTCAAATTACCATATTTTAACTTTGACTACTGTCATAGTTAATGCTCTAACAAGGTGGCTTAGGCCTACAAAAGAAGCCATTAAAGTTGTTCCCATTTTGTATGAAAACAACCATAAGTGCTTGTCCATTTCTTAGTACACAAAAGATGCAAAACATTATTTGGCACACTGCAGTAAAACAAAACAAAACTCAAGAAAGTGAACTGAATTGTGGCCAAAACTGTACACCTTATAGCTTTTTGCATGTGGAAGGGAAATGAATTGGTAAAGATCCACCTTATCGTTGTCTTTAGTTGTAGATCGAGATTGGATCTTTCAGTTTACTCGGTGGGTCTACTTTTGGATTCTGTTTCAATAATTCGAACTATTCACATTTTAGAATTCGTCGAATATATTATTCTTGTGAAAAATCAAAGCGATCGGATAACGGTAACTACGTGTTCGACTCAATTTTGTATAAAAAAAAAATAGATAGTGAAAAAATAAACGGTTCATATAAAACTGATTCAAACGCGTAATTACCATTATTTGATTGACTTAATTTTTTATAGTTATAATATATTTGACAAATTCTAAAATATGAATAGTTCAAATTATTGAAATGAAACTTAAAAATAGGCTCATAGAGCGGACTGAAGGGCCCAATCTTAACCTCCAACCAAAAACAAGTTAGACCCATTGAGAAAATGTGGCTATGCTTTGTTGTTCCATCATAGCGTAATGTAATCATTCACCCAAAAAACGAAAAAACGAAAAGAAAAAGGAAAATGCAAAAATTGGTCTTTGTGAACCCTGATTTTCAACCATCTGGTGTAGTTGATTGAGTTTGCCACTATGTATATTTTTCTATCGGAGGTGAGAGAAGGTTAATCCTATAATAATAATAATAATAATAATAATAATAATTTCTTTACATTATTAGGATTTTTTATTATAGGACGGATTATACTAACCGTCTCTATAATTTAGAACTCGTGTCACTTTAATTTTTGATTTTTCAATTGTGACTCATTTGACCATAAATTTTGAATCTTATTCTAAATAAGGATAATTGAAGATAACATTGCTTAATTTTAAGGGCAAAATCGTCAATTTGATAAAATATAAATTAATTTGACAAAAATAAATGTCAAAAAAATATTTTTAAATTTTTAAAAATTATTTTTACCCACCATAGATAAAATTATATAAAATGGATAAATTTTTAGATATATAACTTTTTTTTTTACCAAATTAATTTTTATTATGTGTTTGGATGATGATTATGAGTAGATGTTAGGATTGTAATATGTAATCGATATATTTAATATATGAAATGTTTTTTGTTTTAGATTTTTTGATTTAATAGATATTGGTTTAATAATAATATCAAATTGTCGTCATATTTGACTTTTGAAAAAATAAAAACTAATTTAATGAAAATAAAAAATACCCATTATATGATCATCATCTAAACACTTAATAAAAATTAATTTGGTAATAAATAAATAAATATATGTTTAAAAGATTTATCAATTTTACATAATTTTATCTTTAATGGGTATAAATAATTTTTAAAAATTTAAAAACATATTTTTAACATTTATTTTTGTCAAATTAACTTATATTTTATCAAATTTACGATTTAGCCCTTGAAATTAAGCAATGTTATCTTCAATTGTCTTTGTTTGGAATAAGATTCAAAATTCAGGATTAAATGTGTTACAATTAAAAAATCAGAGACCAAAGTAACACAAATTCCAAACTATAGGAACCGGTAGTATAATTCACCTTTTATTGTATTAAGTCATTAATTAATTTATTTATTTTTTATTTTTTTGTGTGTGCCTCGTTATGGTTGTCAAATTTCTATGTATTTTTGGATCTAATTTCCTGTGTAGAATTAGATTCTTAGATTCTTAGAAAAAGAGAGTAAAATTGCATTTGTTGGAAAAATGATGAAATTCATCTAATAACATAATCAACAAACAAAATGGTGAGTTAATTATTCTTTGTTAAGATTTAGTGTGTTTTGTTTCAATTTTCTGAATTCAATTTTTTAAAAGTTGAGTTTTTTTTTTTTTTTTGTTTTTTGTTTTTAGTGATTATTCTTAAAATTTTAAGTAATTTTTTTTACTTTTTTAGATGCATCTTACTTAGATATATTTAAATGTAAAATATTTATAAAAAAATATTTTAAAAAATATATAAATACATAAGAATACAAAAACGTACTGAATTCTCATTTTTTTTTTTTTTTATAATTTTGGTATTTAGTGAGTTTTCTAAAGATATTTTTCACAAATATTATACTTTTTAAGTGTATTTATATTAGGTGTATCTAAAAATTAAAAAAAAATTATCTAGAATATTAAAAATTCAGTAAAAATAAAGAAATATGAAAAATAAAAATTTTAATTTTCTAAAAAATAAATCCTAAAAATCCAAACAAAAACAAGTTGATCAGTACTTTGAGTCTTCCACCCAGATACTCCACTCGTCATAGACCAAGGGTTTTTGTTGTACTTTTGTGTTTCAATCTTGTTACATGTCAATGAAAAAACATAATTCAAATGGCCAAATTTAAAATTGAAATAAAATCACTATAAAATTACACAAAATTTTGCATCAACTTTAAAAAGAACAGTGAGAATCCTGATTCCTCCATGCCACCCTTTCCCTTTTCTTATGAAATTGTTTTAAAACCATTAAAAGATTATTTAAAATTTTATTAAAAAATAAAATATACGTACTAGATTAATTTTAGGTATAATTTACATAACACTAAATTTAAATTTATATCATATACTTCATTTGTGAGTAAAATTTTAAATAACAAACTATGCTACTTCAGACTGAGCAATGTTACACCTATCCCATTTTTCTACTCTTTATTTTTTATTTTTTTGCCAAGATTGTAGAATATTAGTTTGTTAGTAAAGTTATATTACAACTAAATTTTTTGTCAAAATTATAGGATATTAGTTTATTAATAAACTCCATCAGCTCGAATCCTGACCATCTTCTCACCACACACTAAAATATGATATGACTACAAGAACACTAGGTCAAATTCCAAGGTCTTTTACCTACTATATCTAATTTACCGTGTAATATGTTATTTTTGCATTAGAGAATATCCAATCCAGCATGAGATATTTCATTAAATTTGAATTTGATGAAAAGTGCCTCATTTTGGCACTTCAACCCTTTCTCCATATTCATATTAAATAGAAAAAAAAAAAACTAAAAATTTTAACAAATAAAGGGAGTCTTTCATCTTTCATTAAATTTAAATTATTACTGTTGAGTTTAACATCTTTCCAGATATCCACCCAAGAGTAACTTTAATAGCTTTTTTATTCATCTCCATACGACCTTCAGGACATCTGCCTAAAAATCCTCCCGAACAACCAGGAATGTAAAAAAAATTGATGAAAATTTTATTTTAGCATTAGAGTAAACAGTATTAAATCAAAATTTTCATCAAATTTTTGCTCAAATTTGATCAAATTTTTTATTCAACGGTGCAAGAGATAATAAATCAAATGTGATAGAAAAAATACAATATGCTTGGCATTACCCCTCTAGAGTCCCTTACTTTTTCTAACTTGTAATTAGAATAACAGTACTATGAATTTAAAAAATTATTTACAAAAATAAATCAAAAGTCTACCTTCATTGTTATTGTAACTTATATCCTATTAATTTTAAATCTATATCACTCACTCACTTTTAAAAGGACCATAACATTTTTATTAGGATAATTCTAAATACATTAAATCCGATCACAAAATTTCACAGAATAAATATTCAAAGATTGTATTAAAATTTGTGATTCTTTCTCCAAAACACTTTATTAAGTAACAATGGTAACATTGTACCCTACAATGGCATCCCCAGAGATCGGGTCGAACCAGTGGGTCTTCGCGACGGCGAACCCGCGAGCCAGTCGAAACAGCCCAGTACCTCCGACAACCGCCATTTCTCGGACCGAATGAAGAACACAGTTCAAGCCGATAATGCTAATAGAGCTTCCATTGTAAATCCCATCTACGAACCCATAATTCAAAGCCATTATTAACCCGAAGTCCGACTCTGTCTGCCCAGCCGACCCGTACAGTCCCTGGGCTCGGCCCACCAGCTTCGATGACGGGTCGGGCGACTCGGTTAACGGGTCGTCGGCCATCATCACGGCTCCGAAACGGGTCGGCGAGTTTTCGGTGTAGAAAGATTGAGCCACGCGCACTGCGCTTGGGGTCTTCCCACTGACTGTGTCGTGGAAATAGAAGCGGAGGTTGGTTACGATTTGCTTTTTGGATTTGAGTGTCTTGGCCCAACTAAGTTGGTTATTGGGTTGCTCGACTTGAAGGGTTTGAACGCATGGCATGGTTACAATGAGAGAGATCATGAGCATTACAACCACACCCATCTCCATATATCTCTCTCTCTCTCTCTCTCTCAGTATTTGGGGTCTTTTTTTTAAAGGCAAGAAGGTGAGTGGAGAGATGTATTTTTATAAGAGAGCATGTCAAAAAAAAAAAAAAACACAAAAACAAAAACAAAAATGCTTTAGAGCTCTAATATAAGAGCTCTAATAGCTCTAATGGGAAAGTGAGACCCACCTTGATGTGATGTTTGTGCCTTATTTTTTTTTTTTCTTTTTTTTTTTTGCTTTGACACATCACTAGAGCTCAAATTAGAGCTCTAGATTTAGAGCTCTCTAGCATTTTCCAAAAAAAAAAAGTAGCTTTACTGCCATATAAAAGTGTGAGGTTAAGAATTATAAATAATTTATTAAATTTTTTACTAAATCTTTTGTATGGGTGAGAGATCCGTACACATGTGAATTTGTATGAATTCCACGTCTATGTGAGAAGTTTAGTAAAAAATTTAATAAATTATTTGATGTTCATAATATTTTTTATATAGAAATAATAAGACAATTTCATGTAACTATGAGATTATTCCAAACGATTAATGGTTGTGCTTTCCATACAATTCTTCAGAGTTTGATTTTTAAAGTCAGATGGAGAGAAAATGATTTTTTTGTAAATTTTTTAATATTAATGTCAATAACTTGCCTTTAATCAGATTGAAAAGAGAATTAATGTATATAAACTAATTCAGGCATACTGATCACTAAGGTCATGTTTGTTTGGGTGGACATGAGCTTGGGATTGGACTGATAGTCCAATAAAATTATCAATCCGATGTTTGGTTAAACAATTAAAGTACGGACTAATTATTTTAAACTTGACTATTAGTTAAGATAGGATACATAATCCAACGAATTCATAATCCTAGGACTATTAGTCATGGGAATGCTAATCCAGTCCGCCCAAACAAACATAACCTAAAAGAAACAAAAGAGAGAAGGTTTTCGATGTGTGTGACCTGTCACAAGATTAATCGGTACTACATTCATGATGTAGTTGCAATGTCTGGCAATATCACATTGTAATAAATAATTTTTTGAAAAGGACAAAGGGTGCTATTTTGTTTTTTTTGGGACCTACTGATATTGGTTGTATATTTATGATGTAGATGCATTTGTTGTCTTTTGGAGATTGGACTTTTTCTTCTGACCATAGAGAAGTTTGAGGAATCAGTACAAAAGAGACCTAGACGGATTAGAAAACACGAGAGTATAGCTTAGCTTTAGTCCCATCAATGGCATAACGAAAAAGAGCTAATGACGACCTAAACTCCAACTACACTTTCGACTTTTCATTAATTAAAATACGAAAAAAATATATTTTTTATTTTATTTAATTATTTTAATTATTGTGTTTTTCAACTACACTATTTATTTTAGTTAATTATTTAAACTAATTTAATTAATTTTTAAACCAAAAAATATTAATTACTGATATTTTACTAATATAAATTTGCAATAATAATAAATTTATCCATACAAACATACAAAACTTGTAAAATGAGGAGAAAAAAATACAAAATAAATTATTCTGTAATTCATTAAATAGAATTGAAAGAACATATAAAATTGTTACATACACATATACATATATAAAATATATAAAATTCTAAATTCAAGACATAAATATATAAAAATCTAAGATATATACATACATATTTGTTTAGAGTGCCTTTGAGGCTCTTCAATTGTAGTCACCAAAAAAGTAGGCTCATTGAAACTCAAAATTAGAATTACATTGACTAAAATGTCTAACAAGCTTTTTGTAACTATCCATTTGGAGATGCTCTGGTTTAACTATTATTTTGGAATTAAAAATGTATAAAATAACAAAATAGACTAAATAAGTTAATAAGATAAAATATTAAATTCAACTTATAATTATTACAATTTTTTTCACTAAAATAAAAAAAAAAACAAAAAATTCAAACCAAACAAGATTAAAAAAACCAAACTAAAAAAATCTCAATATAAAAAAATTGATTATAGCAACCAATGTCCAACGAAATTTAAGCCTAATTGTCATCACAGAGACATCTCTTCTTAATCAAGTCATACGAGAGTAAGGCCATGCTTGGTAGAGTTGTGGGAAAGTGCTTATAGCTTATACCTTAACAGCTTATAGCTTATAACTATGAACATAAGCTGATTTCTGACTTATAAATTAAGTTTCTCCTGCCCCACTCAAAGAATAAGTTGATTTCTGACTTACAAAAAGCTATAAGCTGTATTGTTAAGCTAAACCAAACATATCAAAATAACTTAAATTAAGCTGAAAGTTGAAATAAGCTGAAATTAAGCTGTACCAAACAGGGCCTAAGCCCCCAACCACTTACTTGAAACGTCTTCAACAACAATTAAAGATGCTTTAAATTTTTATGCAATTGGTCTTGTGTCATCATAAAATGAAGCTCCAGCATAATAGCTAGCACAGTAAATATGTTGCCTCGTCTTGTCTGGATTAGCTACATGTAAAATGTTTGAAAGTACAACAAATTAATTTTGAAAATATGTTGAAAATGAATAAGTAAAATATAATATACTAATGCTACAAATTCAAAAAAATTTATCTAGGAAATTAAGCAAAAAAAAAAAAAAAAAAAGAATCAATGATTACATATATTATAAGTGTGATCTATCTTTCATTAATTTTAAATCTACAGTACACCATCACTTTCGGAATAAGATTTAGAATAAATTTTTATGATATATAATATTTTTAAATATAATATATATTTTTATGTGTATTTTTACTAGACAAAACACGTAGTTGTGTTGGAGTACCTCTAAGCTACCACATGGAATGGTGTGTGCCCACTTGTTATGAATGCCAACTTTTCCTAACAAAGGGCTTGGTATTTGGTATACCTCTTTGCCAGAATGTGATCCAACATAGAAACCCACTATCTCGAGCTTTGGTTTGAGTCTAAGCACACAACTAATTTAAACTTGGTGTTATTAAATTGTTTCAAATGCTTCCAAGTTTCTTGAGCCAATACAATACTTCCAACTTACTTTAACCCTTTCCATTAACTCTGCTCGGAGCAAAGGATCAAAAGGCCTTCAAGGAAAGTAAAATAAGCGAAGGAATGTCTTCCATGGGACAATATCAATTGGTCAAACTCACTCTGCTACAAAAAGACTCGGGCGTCAAATCCTATAAAATTTGAGTTTAGCTCGTTTGTTCATTGAGCTTGAAAATCAAACTCTAGTTCGGCCTTGAAATTTAACCTAGTTTGAGTTCGATTATGTTCATTTATTCTAATCATGCTTTAGCTCAACATGAAAAAAATTAACTTGCTAATCAAGTTCAATCAACTCATTATTATTCTATATTAAATATGCATATATAAAATATTTTATATTGTTTGATAATAAGATAATAAATAATATATGAGTCGAGCTTTATAATTCAAGTTTATAGGCTTGACAAGTTTATTAAATGAGTCTAAAAATTTAAATCAAATTTATTTACATATATAATGAGTTGAACCAAGCTCATGAACAACTAGTATGAGTTCACCATAACAAAATGCACCTTTGGCGAGCAAAATTGGCTACTAAAAAAAATTTAGTCGCCAAAAGTTGTGGAATTAGCAACCAAAATTTTTTTTAGTCAACAAAAGTACAATATTTAGCTACTAATTTTTTTTAGTCAGGATATATTGATTATTGGAGACTAACAAAAATTTAGTCACTAAAAATACCAAAATTGGTGACAAAAAAATTATTTTCGTTGCCGTATATTGAGTTCTTGCTACTAAAACTATTTAGTCACCGAATGTAAAATAAAAAATTATTTTTTTATCTTTGGCGACCAAAAGTTTGGTCTCCAAAAACATATTTTTAGCTACAAAAATTATTTTAGTCACCGTATATTGAGTTTTGGCTACCTAAATCATTTAGTCACCGAATGTAAAATAAAAAATTATTTTTTATCTTTGGCAACTTAAAGTTTGGTTGCCAAAAATATATTTTCAGCGACTAAAAAATGTTTTAGTTCCCAAATAGTTAGTTTTGGCTACTAAAATTATTTAGTCGCCGAATGAAAAATAAAAAATCATTTTTTATCTTTGGCGACTAAAAATTTGGTCGCAAAAAATTTATTTTCAACGACTAAAATTATTTTGGTCGCCAAAGAACTAAAATATTTGGAGGGAGATATCTCAAATTTTGGAGGGATTTATAAAATTAATTAACATTTGCCGACAAAAAAACCAATTTGGTCGCCAAAGGTGTGAAAATTTTAGACAAAACAGATTGTTCTCTGTTTTGACAAAATAGATTGTTCTCTCTCACATAGATGCTCCTTCACAACCAAACATCACCCACCTCTTTTCACCACAGCATCACTTGCCGCCATCAGACGCCGACACGGCCACCGCAGATCACTCTCTCTCTCTCTCTTCCTCTATTTTTTCCTTTTTCACTGTTGCTTTAGGATTTTATATGCTTGATTTAGTTTAATTTCATGTTGATTTGTGAAATGGGTTCGGTTGTTGTGGTTTGATTTCTTAGGGCTTTGTTATGATTCGTAATAACGTGATGGTTTGAAATGGGTTCGATTGTTGTGGCCTAGAGGGTACTACATTTGTAATCTCTAATATATCCTTGTTATGTATGGTATAAAGGGAGAAGAGATGGGAGAGTATACCCAATCAGTAGACTATCTACCCTTCTTGAAAGAGTTGTATAGCTAATCATCCATTTATTTATAAATGAGGAAGTCCTAGAATATGTTAAAAAAGAAAAAAAAAAAATCATATGGGTGTTAGCTCACACACTATGAAACCCATCCTATATGAGAGGTGCTGTTATATCTAGTTTTTATTCCCTGGTGGTTGTTTTTTGTTTTTTTAATAATTATTTTACACATTCCCATCTATAATACATATATACATATTAATCTATCATATAATTTCAGTTAGCATATGTGAGTTGAGTTGAGTGTGCATGTGATTATGATTGGATTATATAAGTCGTACGATCATAAATATTATCCTTATTATTGTAGTTGCACAAGCACTATATGATGACACAACAGTTAGAAATTAGGATTGAGAATGGGAAGGGGTATGTATATATATGGACAAATCAGGAATTACATTTCATTACCAATTCAGTGGTTCTCATTTCACCAAATAATTCAATGTTGTTTATTTTATCTATTAATCATATCACGAAGAAAGAAAGAAAAAAGGAACACCCCAAAAGAAGACTGACTGATTCGTAATAACACGATTGTTTGAAACGGGTTCGGTTGTTATGGCCTAAAGGGTGCTGCATTTGTAATCTTTGATATATCTGTGTTATGCTTTAAGCCTTTTGGTACATGTTTGGAACATGCATGTTATGTTGGAACAATCTTCTATGTTAGATAAATAATTTGAAACCAAATCAAATAAATAAAAATAAGTCACTTACGAAATTTATTTTACTGAACAGAACAAAACTTTAAAAGATCAAGTCGAGTGTATGACACTCTGTCCTTAAAATAGATTTGCCCCGCTACGGTGCTTACGGATATAAGGTGTCTATCTCCCAGGATACAATGATCTTCATTTGTATGGCGAACAAAACCTGTGTTCTTAACTCTCTGAATTTTATTCTAAAATAAAAACTAATATGAAGAGAATTTATGCAAACTATGAAGGAACCAATTTTTTCTGGAGTTTTGTAGGATGTTTTCGGATCTCTAAGACTGTTGGAAATGGCTAGTATTTGTAGACAAATTTTCACAGACCCGAATAGGTGAGTTATTTAAATGAACGGATGCAAAATTAAACTAAATAGATACAACACTGTTTCGAACAGATAACCGCTGGGCAATTAAATCTGTTGGAAACTGCAGTAGTTAAAAACCTGTCTGGGACGTTTTGAATCTGTTTAGTAGTTTGAATCTGTCCGAAAAATTGAATATGTTGTGGAATTCAAAAGAGGCATAAATATTGGACAAAAAATTTGAATTAATTTCAATTTGAAATTCAAACAATTTCGTATAAGAATTTGGAAAAATTCAAATAAATTTTGTCCAAACAATTAATATTAAAACCGATCCGACCATTCACGCCAGACTGGACAAGCATGCAGAATCTTGAGTGTGGTGGTTTGAGCCAAGGTTGGGGTCTAACCCAAGTGTTGCCACCTAAAACTTATATACACACATAAGTTCTCTTAAGTTTCCAATGTGGGACTAGCCTTACAAGGAAACCCACATTTAATTTTTCAAATGTCCATTCCACGAACCCAAAAACGACGTCAAGTTCTCATTCACTCATAAATGGTTTTAACGAACTGTCTTCACCGTGTGAATTGCCATGCGGCAAAGAACACATCACCTCTTTGGACCCACCTCAAAAAATGTGTGGACCCCACTCAAATTTGGGCTCAAAATTGGCCCAAAATAAGCCTATAAAAACCAATTTTCCAACAATCCCCCACATGAATGGAATTTAACGGAGAGAAAATGCAACAACATGATCTAATTACAGAGAGTACAGAAATTGAAAATATTCTGCAAATGATAGGTAGCTTTTGGCTTTGAACCTTTTCTTGTGAGACACTATCAGATTTACTAGCTAACCAGTGAACATGATGTCTTGAACTATTTAGCCATTTGTGTAAACCAAGACAATGGAACTCATACAGTATATTCCTAGACACATTTAGTTCTCACTATTGTGTTCATTTTGGCCCTGAACAACCTGGTGTTTAATGAGTGCTCTAAAGACTTATAGCCCTTCACAAATCTCATAGAACCGCCCTAATTCACACTCATATAGGTGATTCTTATAAAAAGGTATCCTGCCATACTCCACTAGGTATACATAGCTATAAGAATCATTAAAAGTATTACTTAACCTAAAACGCTGCAAACATCATTATTTCATCATAGAAATAGGTAGGAGTTTGACTCCCCAATGATCTTTCTGAGTCATACACAGCTCGGATGTCCCTTTGAACCTAGATCTTGAGATCTTCAGTCAACTAGGTTGGGTTGTTGTTGTGGTAACTCTTATTTAATAGTCTTAAGTCCCATTCCCGTTGATGAATTTCCAACTAACTCTCTTGTTAACCCTTTGGTTAGTGGATCCGCTATGTTATCGTTAGATTTCATATATTCAACGGAAATAATTCCATTAGAGAGTAGTTGTCTTACGGTGTTATGTCGACAACGAATGTGTCGTGACTTACCGTTATACATATGACTCTATCATTTACCAATTGCTGATTGACTATCATAATGTATGCATATAGCAGGCACCAGTTTTGGCCACATTGGAATATCTTCAAGGAAGTGGCGAAGCCATTATGCTTATTCCTCAGCTTTATCTAAATCTATGAATTCTGATTCCATAGTAGACCTAGCAATGCAAGTCTGATTGGAAGATTTTCAAGATACAGCCGTCCTACCAAGAGTAAAGACATACCCATTAGTGGACTTTGAGTCTCTAGTATTTGATATCCAATTTGCATCACAATATCTTCAAGTACTGCTAGATATCTAGTATAATTAAGCCTAATGTTACGAGTAAATCGGAGATATCTTAGAACTCTTATAATTGCTTTCGAGTGTTCTACTCTTGGATTACTCGTATATCTACTTAATTTACTTACTGCATAAGTTATATCTGGGCAAGTGCAATTCATCAAGTACATTAAGCTTCCAATTATTTGGGCATACTCTAATTGAGAAATATTTTCCTGTACATTCTTAGAAAGAAACAAATTAACATCCACAGGTGTTCTAGCAAGATGATCATCATCTTTGTTAAATTTGTGAAGTATTTTCTCAATGTAATGTGATTGTGACAAAGCATAACCTTCTGATATTTTGGTAATTTTCATACCAAGTATTACATCAGCAATTCCTATGTCCTTTATGTCAAAATGTTTATTCAACGTTTTCTTGGTAGTTTTAATCATATCATTATTACTACATATGATGAGCATATCATCTACATAAAGACATACAATGACATAACCTTGTCTGTGTTTTTAATATAAACACATTTGTCACACTCATTAATTTTAAATCCATTTGACATCATTGCCTTATTATCATGCCATTACTTTGGCGCCTGTTTTAAACCATATAATGATTTAACCAATTTACACACTTTCTTTTCTTTTCCTGGAACAAAAAATTCTTTTAGTTGTTCCATATAAATTTCTTCGTCTAACTCACCATTTAAGAAAGTGGTTTTCACATCCATTTGATGAATTTCTAGATTGTACATAGATACAATAACAATTAGCATTCTAATGGATGTTATTCTAGTAACCGGTGAGTATGTCAAAGTAATCAAGACCTTTTTTTTGTCTAAAACCTTTGACCACAAGTCTTGCCTTGTATTTGTCAATTGATCAATCTGCTTTCATTTTTCTTTTAAAAATTAACTTGTACCCAAGAGGTTTACAACCTGGTGGAAAATTCACCAATTCTCAAGTGTGATTTTGCAGGATGGATTCAACTTCGTTGTTTACAACTTCTTTCCATAAAGGAGCCTTAGGACTGGACATAGCCTCTTTAGAAGTTAAGGGCACATTTTCTAACAAAAATGTTAGAAAATCTGGACCAAAAGATTTAGAAGTTCTACCACGTTTACTACGCCTAGGTTCTTCTTCCTCATTTTGATCTATCTCTTGGTCTTGTTCTTGATCATGACTAGCAATAGCATCATAAGATCTTTTATTAGTACTAGTCTCTCGTCCAGTTATATTTGGAAACACATGTTCAAAGAAAGACACATTCCGAGATTCAATAATAATATTTACATGCATTTCAGAATCTTCTGACTTATGAATCAAAAATCGATATGCACTACTATTTATGGCATAACCAATAAAAATGCAATCAACAGTTTTAGGACCTATTGTAGTCTTTTCAGGACTAGGAATAGCCACTTTAGCCAAACATCCCCACACTTTTAAGTATTTGTAAGACGGTACTCTTCTATGCCACATTTCATAAGGTGTTTGATTTACTTTCTTTCAGGGTACTTTATTAAGTACATAATTAGCGAAAAGCATTGCTTCTCCCCACAAGTTCTGAGGTAATCCAGGACTTATTAACATGGCATTCATCATTTCTTTTAAAGTCCTATTTTTCCTTTTAGCAATTCGATTTTGCTGACGTAAGTAAGGAGCAGTGGTTTAATGAATTATTCCATGTACTTTACAAAATTTACCAAAAGGTGATTCATATTCTATCACTTCTAAGTTTCTTAATTTTCTTACCAAGTTGATTTTCAACTTCATTCTTATATTGAATGAAAGTTTCTAAAGTTTCATCCTTGATTCGAATTAAATAAACATAACTATATCTAGTATAGACTATCTATAAAAGTGATAAAATACTTTTTTCCACCTATAGTTTGAATTGATTTAAAATCACAATGTCACTATAAATTAATTCAAGTGGTTTCGTACTTCTTTCAATTGTATGAAAAGGAGTTTTGGATAATTTTGTCTCAACACAAATTTCACATTTATGATTTAAATCAATTTCAAATTTAGGTAAATATTCCATATTAATTAATCTACGCAAAGATCCATAATTAACATGTCTAAGTCTACCATGCCATAAATTTGAAGACTCAAGGAAGTAAGAAGAAGATGTATTATTATTAATAATAGAGGGTACAACAGTAATTACATTCATTTTGAAAAGGCCATCAAACATGTAGCCTTTTCCTATATACATTCCGTTTTTGGTAAGTTCAAACTTGTCACTTTGAAAAATTAGCCTAAACCCATTTTTACTTAACAAAGATCCGGAAAAAAGGTTCTTGCGAATGTTCGGTACATACAGCACATTGTTTAGAGTGAGTTCCTTTCCAGATATCATCTTCAAAATAATCTTTCTTTGTCCTTTGACTTTAGAAGTCGAGAAGTTGCCCATAAAAAGTTGTTCACCGTTGTCCACTATAGAATAAGATGTGAACATCTTTTTGTCAGCACAGATATGGTGAGTAGCACCAGTGTCCACCTACCATTTTTTAGGATTTTCGACAAGGTTTGCCTCAGAAACAACTGCAGAAAGATTTATGATATCTATACTATTGGAAATTTTATCCACCTCGGTTATATTGGCTTGAGTAACCTTCTTGCTTGATCTTCTTTTGCCTTTGCAAAAATCAGTTTCTAAAAACTTCTCTGGCTTTTTACCATGATTCACTGGCATAATCCCAACATAAGGAGGGGTTGGCGCAATTGCAGCCACCATACCAGTGCTGGTTTGAACATTAGTCTGACCAGTTTCTGTAGCCATGAATTCTAAATTATAAAACAAAATTAGAATTAGCATTTTTATACTACACAAAAAATTAAACCAAAACCACATCATTAAATTTTGTAAAAATAAAAGAAACAAGAAATGTAACTTTTATTTTCAATTAATTTGAAAATAAAATAAAATTTTATTTAAACAAATTAATTCTACACAGATAATTAAATTTTTGTAATACTACAATAATTAAAATACTAAAAACAGAATTTTAATTAATGAATACTCAGAAATTATTTTTGAAAATCAAAATTAATTTCTGACAAACTTCACAAATAAATATTCTGAATTGTTAATGACACCAGTATATTACTACTAGTTGTCAAAGAAAATAGACAGTATATTGTTACTATCTTCCAAACAGTATATTACAACTATTTGTTTGTCCAATCAGAATATTATTTTGTAAAACTACAAAAAATAATTTTCGTAAGAAGAAGAAAGAGAAAATGAGACAAACAAAAAATTCTGTAAACAGAATAATTCGAATTTGTCTTAAGATTGTTGGAACAATTTTTTGTGTAAGATAAATAATTTGAAACCAAATTAAATAAATAAAAATAAATCACTTACAGAATTTATTTTACCGAACCGAACAAAACTTTAAAAGATCAAGTCGAGTGTGTGACACTTTGTCCTTAAGACAGATTCGCACCGCTACGGTGCTTACGGATATAAGGCGTCTATCTTCCAGGATACAATGATCTTTGCAAATTATAGTAGCACTCCAAACAATTTGTACGGTGAACAAAACCTGTGCTCTTAACTCTCTGAATTTTATTTTAAAACAAAAACTAATATGAAGAGAATTTATGCAAAGGCAAAATGAAAAGGGAACAAATTTTTTCTAGGGTTTTGCAGGATGTTTTCGAATCTGTAAGATTGCTGGAAATGGCTAGTATTTATAGACAAATTTTGACAGACCCGAACAGTTGAGTTATTTGAATGAACAGATGCAAAATTAAACTAAACAGATACAACACTGTTTCGAACAGATAACTGCTGGGCAGTTAAATCTGTTGGAAACTGCAGCAGTTAAAAACTTGTCTGGGACGTTTTGAATCTGTCTGGTAGTTTGAATCTGTCCAAAAAATTGAATCTGTTGTGGAATTCGGAAGAGGCACAAAAATTGGACAAAAAATATGAATTAATTTCAATTTGAAATTCAAATAATTTCCTATAAGAATTTGGAAAAATTCAAATAAATTTTGTCTAAAAAATTAATGTTAGAATGACGACCACCATAACCCTTTGCGCTCGGTCCAGGTCAGTAGCCACAAGGCGTGTGTGGTGGTTTGAGCCAATGTTCACTTTGTCCATAACTTCTCCCATCTACAAACTCGGAGCCCAACCTAAGTGTTGCCACTTAGAACTTATATACACACATAAGTTCTCTTAAGTTTTCAATGTGGGACTAGCCTTACAAGAAAACCCACATTTAATTCTTTAAATATCCATTTCATAAACCCGAAAATGACGTCAAGTTCTAATCAAGGAATGCATGATTTTGTCTTTTCTTAATCAACCATAATCAAACAGGGCATACCACAACCTTCAACCAGGGCATACTGTTTCTTGAAGGATCTCCACAACCTTCAACCATCATATAAAGGTAACATTAAGATATTAATAAACAAAAAGAGGAGAAAAGAGACAAAAATAATAAATGTCAATGACAATGTCCAGCAGATCCAGCAAAAAAAGATGCCATCCCACATCCTCACAAATAATACAAAAATATCTAAGATTAAATAAAAATAACAATCAAAATAATAATAATAATATTAAGAACTTAGATACAAAAAAAATATCAAGAAAAACAGCGTATGATATAAACTCATTCTAAATATGAGATCTACAGAGTCGAATTTGGATCACACTTTTTTTTTAAAAATATTTTTTGCGTCCAAGTTCTTGGTCCTGGCATTATTGTAAGGAAAAAAAAAAAAATTCTCAATAATGAAGGACATCAACATTGTACTCCACAACCGCATCACCTGTGGTTGTATTCAAGAAATATGTCCTTGCAGTAACAATTCCACGTGCCAGTCGGAAGACACCAGACCCACCGACAATTGGCATTTCGCGGTACAACTCCATAACTGAATTTCGACCCACAACACTTAAAGTGCTACCATTATATTTTCCAGTGGTGAAGTAAAGGTTCATGGTCATGATCAGACCCAACTTGTCCAACCCGGCCGAGCCATAGAACCCTTGGGCTCGACCCACCTCAGTGGAGTTGGGTTCTGTTTTTTTCTGAATATGATATTGGTAAAATAAATTCCAACCCTCATATATAATTTGAATATATATAGTGTTGACAATTACACTGAAAACAGTATATGGTAAGCTAAGGCGGTAGGTTGTGATTATGTTGATTCTTAGTTTTTTTTACTTTTTCAAAGCTCCCTCATTTGGTTAAGCATCTTGTGACTTTAGATACATTGAGCCCTTCATATATTTGAATTTGTTAATGTTGATTTTTTCGCATATATTTTTCTTGTATTTTATGAGAGGTAAGACTCATTACGTCTCTCTTGATTTTGTATTATTAATAAAACTAATAGTTAACTCGTATAATGTATGCGTTATTTTTTTTTTTCAAAAGATATTTAATGATACAATATGTATTATAAATGAATAATTTTAATTTTAATTTAATTTAAAATTAAAAAAAATTAAACTATGACTTTAATTATTTATTTTGATAATATTAACTCTGTCGTTCTATAAAATTATTACTTGAATACTTATATATATTAATTTTAGTTAAATTATTTTGTATTTTGATAATTTTAGTTCTATCGTATTATAAAAGTGTAATTAATGTATAATAATTTTGTATAATATATATATCAAATTATAAAATAGTAAAATAATTACTTTTTTTGATATTAAAAAAAACAGTGAAATTAGAAGAAGAATTAGTAATATAAAATTAAATGTAATTCTAACTAGTTGATTTTCTTTTATATTCATTTGAAAAATAAAAATATGTAGAAATAGACTTATATAAAATTTATTTAAAAAATTAAATATAAATATATTGTAGTTGGATTATCCTATAATGATTTTATACAATTATAAGATTGTAAAATAAACACTCTTAATTAAATTAAAATGTCAATTATATAAAAGAAATTCAACAATGATTAACAAAAAAAGAATTACATAATGACATCCAAACCCAAAAAGAAAAAAATAATGAAAACATATAAATGATAGATACATCTCAGTGTGTGAAATGATTAATCATCTACTGTTCAAGTTCAAACTTTAGAGATTCTTTGCGAGTATCATTGTTGTGCAGGTTTTTTTTTTCTGTGAGTTGTAATTATATAAAAAAATATAGGAAAAGAAGTATAATTTCATATATATAATCACTATAAAATTTAAACGATAAATCCATAATATAAAATTTGTATTTGGTATAGAATAATGTACGAGGAAAGAGAGAGAGAGAGAGAGAGAGAGAGAGAGAGAGAGAGAGAGAGAAGACAATTTAACAATAAAAAAAATCCAAATACCCTCGAAAGGATTAAGAAGAAAAACGTGAAACGAAAAATTTGTATTGGGATTGTGGATTATCTCAATTTATTATAAAAAATATATAGAAAAGAAATATTTGTCAAATATAGTCCATATAAAATAGGTAAAGTTAGTATAATTTAAATTAGGTTTAGGTTTGTGTAGGACTCTATATGTAATTAAGAAAATATATGCTGACGTGTCTCTCTTAGAAAAAAAAAAGTAAGCCCTTATAATGTGTCACTTAAATCTAGAAAAAAAACACTACTTTAAATAATATATATGATTCTATTTATGTGACCGAGATTTACCAAAAACAAAGAAAATATAAGGTATATTGACAATTATACTGAAACATTATAGAGGAAATATCATTTTATTCTCTAAATTTTCATGCATTTTTTTATTTGACCCCTAGATTTCGATTAATATTAATTTTACTCCTAAACTTTCAAAATTTTGATCAATTTAGGCCTTATTGTCACATTCTGTTTACAATTTGACGGAATGTGCTGACGTGATATCAAAATTCATTTGGAATTTCGTTTTACCCTCCAAACTATAGCTTAAAAATCAATTTGCCCTCAAAATATAAAAAAATTAAAATTAAATATTTAATAAATAAATTGTTATCGCAATAATGAAAAAATTAAATTTTAAATAATATATACTTTGCAAAAAAAAAAAATTAAAAAATATATAAAAATTCTCATTTAGAATTATCTCGAGACTATGAAACATATATAATTCGACAGACATGTCGTACCAGTACTAGGTAATTACCAACATATGATATTTCTGCATACATACCAGGTATACAAAACATGTATTCGAATTTTTCCTTCTTAATTTGTGCCGTACCCAAACATATCTAGTATATACCCAAGCCGCACCGTACTTCAGTTGAAAAATATTTTCTTCTACTACGAAGATAAAATTTCTTTTACCAAACTTCTTTTTCATTTTTAATTTTGTGCTTAGCATGGTTTTAAAATTAAGCTATGGTTTGTAAGTTATTTAATATAATAATGTTTAATTTTGGTTTATCTTATACCTATACTTTTAGCATTAAATGTCAATTGTGTGTTGGATTTAACAAGTAAACCATTTAATAGTTTTGGTATTATTCCAAATTAAGAACAAATATTTTTTTATAAACATATTAAGTCGTATACGTATCCTACTTTTTTTTTTTATTTTTTTTTATTTTACTATGTCAACGTGCCCTTATCATACCAATACCAGTTCTCATATCCGTACTTGTGATTAACAGGTCTCAAATTATCTTGAGTCAATCTTGAATAAACTTATTGAGCCAAAAATTTCTTACCTACTCTATATGTATGTGCGCGCGCAATTGTAACTAGTTTATTACTCAAAATAATTTTAATAGAATTGATCGATTAATAGTAATTTCAAAATTGAGTGAATTTTTTTTTTTTTCCAAAATTTAGTAAGTGCCCGGTACGGGTACCATATGTTTGTCAAAGTACACGTGCTTCATAGTCACCAGATAATTCTAAATGAGAATTTTTATAATTTTTTTGCAAAGTATATATTATTTAAAATTTAATTTTCTCATTATTGAGATAAAAAATTATTTATTAAAATTTTAAATTTAATTTTTTTATATGTGGGGTAAATTTATTTTTAAGGTATTTGGGGGGTAAAATGAAATTTTAAATGAGTTTTAGTGACACGTCAATACATTTCGTCTAATTGTAGGCGAAATGTGATGGCATGAGTTAAATTAATCAAAATTTCAAAAATTTAGATTTAAAATTAATATTAATTAAAATCTAATAATCAAATTAAAAAACACGTAAAAATTTAGGGAACAAAATAATATTTCTTCAACATTATGTGGTAAGATAAAGCAGTAGGTTATAATTATGGTGATTCTTAATTTTTTTTACTTTTTCAAAGCTCCCTAATTTTGGTTGAGGATCTCGTGACTTTAGATAGGTTGAGCACTTCATATATTTGAATTTGTTAATGTTGATTTTTTCGCATATAATTTTCTTGTATTGTATTGTATGAGAGGTAAGACTCATTACGTCTCTGTCGATTTTGTATTATTAATAAAATTCTATTTATGCGACTGAGATTTACCACAAAAAATAAGATATAAGGCAGAAGTTTTTTTCTTTTTTTATTTTGTTTCTTAATTTTTTTTTAGATTGATATCTAGGCTGTTTGGAAAGAGCTAAAATACCTAAATAAAAACAAAAAGAAAAAGATAAAATAATCTAATTTAGCTAATAAGACAAGATGTTTCATCCAAAACATAATCATTTCATTTTTTTTTTCTTGCAAGCATCACATCCAAATAAAAAAAAAGACTAATTTTTTTTTTTTTTTTTTCCAAACAGAACTAATTTAGTCAAGCTTAATTCATCAAAAAATCAAAAACTCAGTCTAAATTAACACTTCCCAAACGAAGGCTTAAGCTCATTTATTTAACTGGTTGGAATCATCAATAGTTGTTTAGGCAACCCGATTAATAATATATACTATTAAATATATATATATATATGTATATAATCTGGGTAGAGAGTGTAGTTATAGTATTAAGTTAGCATGTGTCTCCTTGGAGAAAATCTAGAAACTGTACGGATAGGTGCCGAGCATTCCGGTTAATACCGATAAAAATGGCAATTGGTACTACTTGTAGCCTACTTGCAGACGCATCTTAGAGATTTTCAGCATTGTATTCATTGCCTTGTTTTCTATTGTGATGAAAATGATTTCATGAATTGTGATATAAACGTGGCATGGCATGGTTTTGGAAAGAGATATAAAATGTTTAAATACGAGTACTGCATATGCATTTACCTTATAACTCTGTTAAGATTATACTATGTAGAGTATCTTTACTGGGTTTTGGCTCACCCTATGTGAAAAATTATTTTCAAGTGCTGATGATATGCCTTTGCCAAGGCCGTAACTTAGAAGAACTTAAAGCCGAGGGCTTCTTGTTTTGTTTTTGTTGTATTTATTTTATACAAGCCTAGGGCTTTATTTGTATTGAGTTTCAAAATCATTTTTGTTGTAACCAAGTATCGTCTTTGAAAGTTGTAGCTAATAGGGCATTACCTTATTTGATTAGCTTTTATTTCATATCTTTTGCTCATGACACATGTTATAGATTTAGAATTAGGACGTATGAATGTATTACTGCATGTGTTATTCCTTTTGTAAAATAGAATCATATGAATGAAAGGAAATTACTTCATCTCATGTTGTTATTTAATTAATGTTGTGAGTTGGTTTTATTGTTATATTTGCGGCGCGTTACAATGTCCAACTATTAAGACCTATTAGTAGTTTACTCTAGAAAATATATAAATGGTGATTCTGTTTACATACCACTATTTCTCTCAATTCACACCATATCTCCAAATTTTTTTTATTACCTTTCTATCATTCAATCAAATTACCAACACATCCCTCCCTATGACTGTGCATAATACCGCCAAGACTGCACCAAATCGCTCCAAACCGCGCAAAATTTCAACTCTAGTGGGCGGGTGGGAGGTTTAGCTGTAGCGATCCTAATTTTTCGTAAGTCATATTTATTATTATTACTTTATTTTATTTTTGACTTTATTAATTGTGTGGTTACATGAGAATTTAATGTGTTATTTAATTAATTTAATATGCTATTTAATTATATATAATTAATTTGAATATTTATATATATTGATATATTTTTTTTATATACATCAAAGATGTTATATATATTGATCTTATACTTATATTTATATATGTTGTATTTATATAATGTTATATAATAGTCAACTATGGTAGAATAGGGATTAGGAAATCAAAAGAAAAGAAGAAAAGAAAAAGGGAGAGCAGCCGAACGTGAGAGAGAGAGAGAGAGAGAGAGTAATCAAAGAAAGAAAAGGAGATTAGTTCCAGAGAGAAGGAGAAACGGGGAAGAAAGAAAAAAAAAAGAAAGAGAAAAGAAGAAGAAAAAAAAAGGGGTTAGGGTTTTGTTTTGGTGGCTCCATTAGTTCTTTAAATAATTTTTTGATTTTCAAAAAATTATTGTGAGTACAAAACGCACTTCCCTTGATTTATGCTTAATTTGTTGTTTTTATTTATTTATTTTTATTTATTTGATGTTGGTTTGATTTTATATTTACATGAAGATGATTGATTGATTTTAATTATTTTGATTAGTTGTGTATGTAAGGTTTAGGGTTTTTATATGGATTTATTTTATGGTTGTAATCATACCAATGGATATATGAAATTAAAATAAACTTGGAACCCATAGATAAATTCCTTATACTCCACCATGACTCCATGGATTGTTGTTTTATTTGAGTGTTTGTGAGAAAGAGTATAAAAAAAAAAGTAAGAATTATGAGATTTATTTGAATGCCTTAGGCTGGCATTATTATGTGTGTTCTTATGAGTGGATGAGAAATTGTGTACATATATATTGTTGCCTCATTCTCATGAGTATCCAAGTACTTTGATTTATGCGCGTACGTATATGTTAACCATCTGGGGAGTGTGAGTCAAACTCGAGATGATATCTCCGTGCAAATTTGGCTTCGGAGTGGTGTTAGATGTACGGGAGGCACATGAGATATATGTGTACGTCGGAAGTAAAGGGCCGAAATGGTGAAGTTAAGGTACAAAGAATTTAATTATGAATTTATTGTATAGTGTAAATTGTATTGATTTGTACATGTTGAAAAATAGTAAACGATCTCGATAAATTATGAAATTTGAGTAGAGGCATGTATACGTGATTCTATACAACTTTTGTGTCGTAACTTTTTATTAAAAAGATCGATTAAAACTTATAATCAAATGATCTTGATTATTGTAGTTTTGATTCATTTTAGCAATGTAGATTTTAGAGGCTGTTTTAACCTACAAAACGAGCTCATTTTTATTGGTTTCGCATAAATTGAAGTAAAATATTATTATAAACACTTTTCGTGTTTTGAAATTTTCCGAAAAAATTCATCATACAACAATTTCTTTTCGTTTTCAATTCTAGATTTTTCAAACGAATTTTGGTTAGGATTTTCTATTTAGTTTTCTCTAAACCTGCTCAGTTTCTACTAAATTCGTTCGCGTGCCCTTTTAAGATATTTGATTTTGTACAACTTTTGTTCTTTAAGTTTTGGTCAATTTGAATTATTTAAGTATGAAACGGTATATTTTTATACTTCTTTAGCAAGTTATTTATGATTAAATTATAGTAACTTTATTTTTTTGCAGGATGATGGGTCTTACTGACATTTTATGCAGGGCTGACCCATCATATTTTTATTTCTATTTTGTTTATTCCATACTCAATTTATATTTCGTTGTGTACGGGCAAGAAACTGAATGTTACCGTATCTCAAGAAACTACACATTTATCTCGGCACGGACGGAACTACTTGTCTTGTCCCGTAACAAGAATTAAATGTATTTTTGTTTGTGTCTGGTAGACACGTGAGTGTTAAATCTTATACTCATACCAGTATACTTGTATACTGACCTATTTTGTCTCTTGGCAACTCGGGTGCATTCTGTTTTAGAGCAGCCGAGCTTCATTTGCAGAATTAGTTTGGGCTACGGTGGTGACGTGGAATAACTATAGTTGTTGGACATGTCGTTTGGACTTCTTTTGTTTTCTTGAGCTTAGGGTTGATATTAATTTATATATTTATTATTTTTATGATTTTAGTATTTGGATAATTTGGCATTATTTGTAACCTTACATTATTTAAGTTATTTTGACTACTTATTGTTACTTTAATGTTTGAGGTATTGGTTAGTTATGAAATTATGGTAGATGGTTTGGTTGGCGTTTTGTTAGTTTTTTTTTTTTTTTTTTCTTGTAATCTTTTGATGATTGAAATTTACTTAAACTCTTTGGAAACGTGAACGTTTAGATTTTGTTTCACCCTTAGGATTTGGATGATAGAATATTGAATGGGGTTTAGTCTTAATTTAATATTTAATTGTTCAAATTTTGGGGTGTGACATCAGCACTAGCGGGTCGGCGCGAGTGGCGGGTGAAATTTCCCAACCCGCAGGTCTAACCGACCTGACCCGCCTATGTTTCAAAAATAAAAAAAATAAAAAAATTCACCTATTATACACACACACACACACACACACACACACACACACACACACAATAATTCCTCAATTAAACGTAATACCCACACATTTCAATTTCATCTCATTCACACACACACATCGCCATTGCTATGCACAACATTGCATCGATTCACACACATACAGATTCAATGCCAATGTTGCGCCGATCGGCTCACGGCTATTCGCCTATCCTCACCGCTGCCGTTGGTTTCTCCTTCTCTTGCCAATCGGCTCACCGCTGTTAGCCTTTTCTCATCGTCGTCGACTCGTCGATACTTTCGCTGCTCTCTCTCTCTGCTCTTTTTTCTTTCTTTCTTTCTTTCTCTCTCTCTCTCTCTACTCTTTTTTCTTTCTTTCTTTCTTTCTCTCTCTCTCTCTGTGTTCTATATATACACACACACATATATAACATCAGTGATACTATTATATATAACATTAGTGATAATAGTTTGAGTTGGCATTAGGTAAATAAATGCCAAGCTGAAGTTGACCCCTGTTAAAAAAAAAAAGAAAGAATCTTCAAATCCATTGAGTCTCCAATTTCTTCCACTTTTCCAAATACTTCTTTTTTTTAAAAAAAAAATTAAGCAAATTCAAAAGGCATTGTTGAAATTGAAGTGAAAACTATTTTAAAAGAAAGTAAAAAGTTAAATAGTGATTAAATTTCAGTAAAAAGTGTACTCAATTTAATTTTTTTTTTCTCTCTTATATTTCAAGAACACTTGTTAGTAAAACATTTTGTGTATAGTCCAGTCCGGTGACTTTTGCTACAAAGCCTTGTTTGGCAAACACTTTTAAGCCAAAAAGCCCAAATAAACCTGTTTGGTAAATGTTGCCATTTCGTTTGACAATACTTTATTTGCAACTTATTTAATTTTAATTATATATTTTTTTTATAAACCGTCAATCCGCTTGGACCGCCAAGGTAAATCCACCATTATTTGCCAACTGAACCGCTGTTTTTTGATAAGAAAAATAACAAATTCTAATGATATTTTTATCAATCCGCCACCCGCTATATGGTTTCTATTTTTCTCCTAAACCGCACCGATCTGCAACGCGCACACCCCTACCCCTCCCTTTCTCCCTCCATCTATACCTTCCTCTCTCCCTCTCAACTCAACTCTAACATTTGCCACTGCCAGCCATTGGTAGCTATTTCCCTCATTTCTGATTATCACCACCTTCATAGCATTTATCTCCTTCTGCCAACGCCATTTCATCACCCCTCTCCAGCCCTCGCCACCGCAGCCACCACCAACTCCTCTCATAGTCTTGTAACAACCCCGATCCATAGTTAACATTAATTCATGTTTGATTGTATCTAAAAAGAAATTAAAGTGAAATTTTGCATCATACATTGCATTATATGTGTTTATATCTATTTAACGTAGAAAGATCTGTTCATGTTTCTATTTCAGATTACGAACTGAAGGCCTTATTAGCATCCGATTGAGGAATTGACTTGATTTATTTGATTAGAATTTTTAGAATTTTATGGTAGGTTTAATTGAAATTTGGTTCGAAACGATTAAATTAAAATAATTTAATTTCTACTTGATTAACTTGATCAATAAATAATTACACTTGTGCCCAAGCCTATATAAGGCCACTCCTACCTCTTCCTACACATTTTTGACATCCTCATTCCCCCATCTTTGAGCTTAATGTGGAAGAAAGTGAGAGACTAAAGAAATTGGGACCAAACTTGAATTAGAGAAGGCCATTGCTAGGAGATTGGAGAATTACTCAAGATTTTGATTAAGTGAAGCTCAATTGAGTAGCCTAGGTAAGAGCTCAACCTTACAACCTTGGGATTGAGTCATTTAGTACATGAATACAAATGAAATAGGTGAACTCATATGGGAATTGAACTAGAATTGAAGAAAGCTAAGTCATTCCATACATGCATGCATGTTTCATAGTATTTTAAAGTTGTTGTCGAAGCTTTTCTCACATGCATGTTGTAATTCTAGCATGGTTTGAAGAATTCATAACATTTCTAACCATTAGACCTCATTTGATCATGTTTTGAAAACTAAGAACTCAAGTCAATATATGCATGACAAGTTCATATCATGTCCTTGAAGTTTCAAGTTGAATTTTGGCCAATTTACTTAGTTTTGGGCCTTGATTTTGCGAAATAATCCTTAATTCTTCATGTTTTGTAAGTTTGTAAGTGTTTTCTCAAGTTTTGAGGCCAAGAGCTGTGTTTTGATTAGGTTGAATTCGAGTTTGAACCCAAGGAGAGCAATATGGAAATCCCAGATTTTGCCTCTCCGCTCGAGCGGTGGATTTTACGCTCGAGCTGCGACTCTCTGATCTTGCACTTCCGCTCGAGCGACCAGAAGTCCGCTCAAGCGTGAAATGCATGCTCCCAGAAGTTCATATATTTTGCAGATCGCTCGAGCGACAAAATTCACGCTCGAACGAAGGTCTGAGTCTTATGTTCGAGCAGGGATTGAGTATCCGTCGAGCTTAAAAATCAAGCAACTAGTACTTTTGTCAAAGTTTGTAGACCGCTCGAGCGAAGGAAGTTACGCTTGAGCGGACCCTCTCATTTTGCATGTCCGCTCGAGCGAGGAAAGCCACGCTCGAGCGGGGACCTTGTTTTCAGCAAGTTTTGAAAAATGTTTTCAAGTACATTTTTTTTTACATCCTCATTCCATCCTAGGCATTCCTAGGAAGATTAAAACACTATAATGAGGATAAAAGCTAGAAACACACTAAGGACCAATGGAATAAGTTATGTACACACTACTAAAAAAAGTACTTTTTGCGACCGCTACAAGCTGTCACAAATAATAAAAAAAACAGTTGCAAAAGACTTTTTGCAACTGCCCATGCGACGGCAAATGAGGGTCGCGAATGTGGGGGTGGCAAATACTTTTTATGCATCAAGAAACAACAATGCAAACTATTTATGCATCGCTTAACCTACTTATAGCAATTGATATTTTGCTGTCGTAAAAGAGTTTAAAAAATGCCTACAATGTATTAGTGACCATCTTCTTATTGTCACAAAAAAAAAAGAAAAGAAAAAAAAAGGCATGTATATCTATATATACATTCAAATATTATATACAATAAACGTAAAGACATATTTGCAAAAATCTCAACATTCATGCATATGCATTATTTTCAATTTCTTTCCTTAATAAAATCTCAACATTCATGCATTAACACTTCTTCTACACTTTCTTGTTTTTCTTTCCTCGGAACTATCACAACCCTCAAAATATACTTTCTATTAAACAAAAGAACTAAACAATCAAAAAGAATTGAAAGTATAGCGACCACGGTCTTTTCCTATTTTATTACTGTATCCGGACTTAGGCTCCGTGGATCCTATCATTATATAATTGTTGCTGTCGTCCTTTATTTTCTCATTTGAGTTATAGGATGTGTTGGGCAGGTTTGTTTCAGGTTGGTTGGGTCCGGAAACCAAGTGTTGCTGTCCAGTTTTTTGGGTTGGTCGCTCGAGCGAGGGTTTGGTCGCTCGAGCGAGGGTTTGGTCGCTCGAGCGAGGGTTGAGTTTTGCCAGGGTTTCTTCGCTCGAGCGAGAGATTGCGTCTGGTATAGACCTGAGAGCAGTGTTTCTTCGCTCGAGCAAGGTTTTCTTTGCTCGAGCGAGCGAGGTGTATGTTTTCGAGTTCTTTGCTCGAGCGAGCATTCTGTCGCTCGAGCATGCTTCTGGGTTGCAGACTTGAAGCATTGCATTCTTGGCTCGAGCGAGATTTTCTTCACTCGAGCCAGCGTTTCTTGGGTCTGGTCGCTCGAGCGACCATGTATTCACTCGAGCGAGCCTGTTTTATATAAATACGCAGCAGCGGGATTTTAAACAGTTTTTCATCCTCTTTTTGATCCCAAACCCTAGTTCCGAGTTTTCTCTCTCCCTACTCACCTTTTCTCTTAGGTTTGACCTACTTAGAGTGTGTTTCTACCCTAGATCCTTTATTAAAAAGATAGTGTGGGTCGAGGGCTTCAGTTTAATCTGAACGATCTTGGTTTTGGAGCACTTTGGAGTTTGGGTCATCATCTCCGTCTTCTAATTTTTGGGTTATTTCTTCGAGGTAGGGATTTCCTACTCCATCTTATGAGTTTTGTTCTAAGTTTTGGTACTTTAATGTGGTGGGGGTATTTTGGTAATTTTGGGAAAAACCCTAGTTGTTTTAATAAATTGATTTGTACAATTAATTTGAGGAAAATTGGGAATATTAGTTGAATTCATGGAATTGGGGATTTATAAGTTTAAATGGTGTAGTTGGATTATTTAATCACTCTCCTATTTAAATGTTGAGATTATTATTGTTATTATATTTTATTTCTTGTTTAGAAATAACTGTTTTGGGCTATCGGTGGAGGATAGTCATGATTGTTGTAGACATTGCATGTGGATTAGGACAAACTAGAACTAATCACATTTGCTAAATCATTAATTTTGACTATTGAATTAATATAGAAAAATACATGTATTGGTTGAGCATTGCATATGCATATTGTGTGGGAGGAGATAGGGGATGTATTCCACGGTTTAGGGGAAGATAGGGGATGGACCTCTAAACCGGATTTTGTTTGGGAGGAGATAGGGGATGGACTCCATTAGCATCACTTTTATGTGTGCTTATTTATATTGAAGTGTTTTATTGATACAGCACTAAAATGTGTATCAATATGGAAGTATGAAGTGTTTTGATATAAGCCTAAGTCTCATTTGTGTTGTTGATATTGGAAGTAATGTGAATATGCTATATAGTTTACAGTTGTAAGTTTGGCCAGGTTCTGAGCCATATTGATAATAATGGATATTGATAAGTGTCATAGATATTAGTGTCTTAAGATTGTATATTGATATAATTGATTAACATGGTTAACCATCTATTGAATGCTATTGTTTTATTCAATGTTTATAATTGATTTAGTATATTTCTACTGGGCTGTGGCTCACCCTTTAAGGGAACATCATTTTTAGGTCCAGGTGATTCGCTACCTCCAAGGACTTAGTTTGGAAGGAACCGGATTTTGAAGCCTTGTTTTAAGTTATTTGTTTTTATTTGACTTACATGTAAACATTCAAGCCTAGGGCTTTATTTGTATTTGAGTTAGAACTCATAATTTTGTGTCCAAGTGTTGGCTTGGCAAGTTGTAAGCCCGTAGGGCATTTATTTTGATGTTACATGTAATGTCTTATTTTAGTAATATTCTGATGAATGAATTGTGGTTTATTTACTTGAGTAATGCATCTTATTATTGTGTATGTCATGGGTTATTTTTGAGGGCGTGACAGAAAGTGAATTAAATACACATCCATGCTTCCTAGGTCCACACAATATTCTTTTCTCTTTTTTTTAACCTAAATGACGCGTATATAAAAAAAAAAAAAAAAAAAAACCTACTCTACTCTTGCTTTAGTGTCTTCTTCTTTTCCATGTAACGCATACCAGCGCTGCTCCTACTAGTTGAAGGGAATAAACTTTCAGGACACAATGGAGGCGGCTCTCCCATGAGAACCATTGGAGAATCACCAGTCTTGATGATCTACAACACTACGCTCCACGCTAAGACTAGAAAATGAGATGCTAGAAAGGGCATGCGTTGCAAAGCAAAGGTTTGGATCAGTTTTAGAGCTTATCATGGAATCAGCAAATGCCAGATTGCTGATAACCGGCTGCATTGACTTAACTAGTCCAATTGATGACCCTTGGGGAAAACAAGCAACATTTGATGATAAGTGCATTTTAAATCAGATGTAAACTCACAATCACAAATAACAAGGGGTTTTAGTAAAACTTCAATGAGAGAAAGCATAAGCTTTTATTCAGTCACTCTAGCAGAAATATTTGATGACATACATGCAAGTGTGAAATGTTTGCTAAACGTGATTGACAGGTGTTGAAAGGAGATGAGAGGTGTTTATGTCAGTTTGGCAAGCAATAATCATGTCAGAAATTCAATGCTTCCTCGTGCCATCCATGCAAAATCATTCAAGTGTTTATGCAAAGAAATCATTAGGTACTCCACTCCAATGATAATTGGAAAACCACAGGGCATTTTTTGAAAACAAATGCACACTCACAAATAAAAAAAGAATCAAGATGCATGGCCAACAATATTAAATATTATTGCCCATTGTACTTTGCATCCTAATTCCAGAAATCTTTTACTTTCCAAAATATTTGCACTGTTAACAAATTCTCTTGGTTTATAAATAGGATAGCCCCACTAGAACTCCACTTTAGCTTCCCAAGCTCTTGAATTTCCATAAACTCACATCTTGGAGGAAAGGAGTCAGAATTGAGTGCCAAAGGCAGAATTTGAACATCAAGAATTGTGAGAAGTAACAGTAAGCTATGGTGGGGGCTTTTCCATGGATGTTCCGAAGGAAGGTTTACTCATACAAACACTACTATAATTCAAGTGCAGGAAACCTAAGTTGCACTTACCAATCAAATATCGGAACTGAGTGACAAGTTTTATTATCACCCGAGGGTGGTAGCCTGATGGACTGGAGGTCATGGGTTCGAGTCCCATAGGTAGTCACTAGGGGGCACAAAGCTCATGCATATACCAAAAGAAACCATATCCACCAAGAACATTCCATTTGACCAAAATTTGGCAGATAGGAAAGAAAGCAATATTTATGAACAAAGTTCCATTTCTCAGAACTCAATGGGACTAAGATGTTAGAACTATGCATTAACAGTGACACATTGTAAAGCAGAAAGAGATAAAGGACTAAAACAACAAACAAATGAGCCAATTATAGCTGATGAGAATAATAAGGATAAGATTAAGCAACATAAGAGAAAGCAAGAGTACCTCAGGTGCATATGTGCCTCGATGGTTCAAATCAGCATCGGACATGTCCTTCACTCCTAACAAGCAACCAATTCCATCGTTACCGAACAGTTGTTCTGGATCATTAAGAGCTACACCAAATATTTCTTCATAGTTCTCAATATTCAAGTCAACTTCATTCATATTGAAGTCCTCATAGAATTTATCATCTTCTTCTAAATCAGGTGCTTTTGTTCCAGACAAAGACGCTCAAGATATTAATTAGCAGAGGTCAGATTTTTACTCAAGCAACAAAGTAAACAGGTAACCTTAAACATATTCATAATACTATAAAGTTGATCAGTTTTGTATTTTGGCAATCTTATTTGATCTAACAAATTATTACTGCATGCATTTTATTTTAATCTTCTTTACAAGCATGGCTAGGATTGAAAACGTGTCATATAACATTCCAAGAAGAAAGGCCCAAAGCTCAAAGCCAATGAAGACCTCAGAAAATTCTACTAGATTCTTTGAGATTTAATTTCATATCACATAAATGGAGTAACATTACGTCATATAATTTTCACTTACATCTTATGGAACAATCATGGAATACTAAAATGAAGACCTCAGAAACTAGAAGTTAGGTAGCCAAGCAACAGGTAGCAACATTTCAGGATACCTTAGCTCCAAGAAACCTCATTTATCAAACAAATGTGATAAAATTTATCATCCACCAAATTCCACCAACCCATAAAAGTTCCTAATCATATTCTATGTCACCAAACTCAACAAGAAAAAAAAGAAAAAATGAAAAATAAAAAGAAGACGGCATTCTCACTTCCCTTCTTTTTTCTTTTTTCTTTTTGAAGTGTGGACAGAACATATAATGTTCAAAAACTAGCTAAAAACTTTTAGTCATAAGAAATCAAGTAGAAATTCTGATTTATGTTATCATGCCATCTAACAACATGATTTTTTGCATTTTTCCATAGCAACATTCCAATATTTAAAACATATATACATATAGGAATAGAAGAAAGAGAGAAGAAATACACATAGGGGGTCTCTCATCATTTATATTGCTAATATATTTAAATCATTAGTTTAGTTTTACCAAGAGAAACAAGTACAGTATGATGATTTCATGCTATAATTGAGAATACATATTCACACACACACCCCATTGGGAATTGATGAAAAGGTAAAGCTGTACCTAAGAGCTCACTTCCTGTGTAGCTTTATTATGGACCTTAGAATACGATTGGCCAGATTCAGCAGACCTTAGAATACAAGTCCTAGAAAAGAACCAAATTCACTTCAACAATTACATATGCACTTCATTTTCACATTTAAGTGAAAGGAGACTAAAACAATGTTTACAAGACCTTTTTACCTAACATAACAGAACCAGACTCCACTAACTTCCTTCTATCTATTTTTTCTACTAGAGCTTTGTGCTCTTTGCTTTTCTTCAGTTTACACAACACACCACATCTTATTTTATGACCTTTTTTTTTTCCCTCTTACCCACATGTAGAACTTGTACACATTACAAAAACTTGAAAATTTTTCTCCTGGTCTTCAATTATAACATTACTTCCTAAAATAATCTTTCTAGAAATAAGAAAAACAACAATCAATGTAATTTGAGTATTTCAACACAAAACATGGAGTTTTAACCAAGCAATTTAACACCAGAAGGCACTACATATATACTTACATATATAAAAAGCATTTAAAAGACTTGCTTAGGCATTAAAAGGTCGAATTCTTCACTAAAATTTCTAAGTTTACAAGGTTTTCACTTATTCCTTTAGAGCATAGCATAAAAGCCACCAAAATCACAATTTTTGCTACCTTTTTCTCTTGCAGAAGAACTACCATCTCTATTTTTTTAGTTCGCTAGCGTCAGCACACACAACCCTCTTTTCTCATGTTTTCTACAAAGAGGTTCTGATATATTAAAATTACCCACTACAGACATACATACATTGACAATTTCTAAACAAAAGATTATTATAAAAAATTAATAATAGTAATTAGTTGTGGTGATGTAGTTATTGGTTAGATTATTATAAAATTATCTCATTTCCTATACATCAATAATGGGCGAGTGATACAAAAGGTTATCAAAATAGAGAAATTCTATAGCTCACATCTTTAGTATTCTTTTATTACCAGAAATGAAAAATAACTTGATATGTAGATTGGAATTTTAAATTGAAAAAACAAGGCAATGGGATGATAAATTCTAATTCTATTTACATGGGAAACAAATTCAAAGATCCAAAGAATAATAAATAAATATAGAATAAGAAGTCAAACAATTAATAATAAATACATAATAAGAAGTCAAACAATCCTAAACTTTACAATGGTTTACAATATGAAAGATAGAGCTGCGTGAAGTTTTAGTTTGGAAAGCCACTAAACTGACATTCTTGTAAAATCTCATATAGAAGATGGGGACAAGAGTTGGGGACAGAAGATCCCAATAGAAATGATGGCATTCTAAAAAGCTCACCTAAATGTGTCTTATTATTTTATTATTAACACGAATGGATACAGAGAGAAGTAAATCAAACTTTAGCAGTAAAGTTTACCTTGCAGAAGAAATAGTGACAACACTAGTTTGGCCTACTGAGTGTGCAAAAGATGCTAGGGTTTCAGCTTGCATTTCAATTAAATGTTTACCGCAAAACTTATAACTTAAACTCAAAACCTGCAAACCTAAGGATGCATAGACAGATCATAAATGATCCAAAATTATAGATGGAATATGAGAAAGCTAGATAAGTATTTATAGGGAGATTCAAAGACCGAGAGAGATAGAAAGAAGCAAACTAAAGGAGATTAAAGCAACCAAATATCAATATTGAAAATCACATTTTCCAATTTTCTCTCCAATTTCTAAGTAAGCAAACAAATTAATAGAGAGATTGAAGCAACCAGATATCAAAAAAGAGCCAACACATCCCTTGAGTTTTCCAGAAATTAATCCAGTATATCATCACAAACTTCCACTCAATCACATATAATATGTACCAAATCACTCCAAAATCTATACACATAGGTATTTGACATACATATAAATAAGAGAATAATTGAATTAAATCAAAGTGATTCAATCAAATATCAAGAGTTCAAACACATTCAAATTGAATATTGCAAGGGTCATTCATCGATCCAAATCCTAGGAGTAGATTCAAATCACAAACTAAGAAAAAAATGGAGTAAGATAGAAACAGAGAGAAGAATTTTCGAGAGAAAATACCTTGAACTCGATCGAAACCCTAGGTGTAGATTGAAACCCGAAAACAAGAAGAAACAGAGAAAGAAACTTGAGAGAGAGAGCGCGTACCTTCAATGATCGAGTTCGAAATAGAGAGAGCACAAGATTGAGAAGAACATGAAGGGGAGAGAGAGAGAACGAGATTGAGAGATTCATACCAGTGCGAACTGAGAGAGAGAGAGAGAGAGAGAGACAAAGCGAGAATGCGTGCAAGAGAGAGAACAATCAGTGTTTGTGAAGGGCAGGGCAAATAAAAGGAAAATGGGAAAATAAATAGAAGGAAATAACGAATAAATTGGTTATTTGCGACGGATAATCAGGTGGTTGCAAATTATATGGTAGCAAATAGTCATTTTTTTAGTAGTGACAATTCGAGTGTGTGCTTCAATATATGTATTTGTCATGTTATGTAGGTCACGTGCCTTAAGTTAAGTGAATTACCTACTCTACTCATCTATTTGGAGCCACTGGTTATCTGTGAGTAATAACACTGTAAAGTTATGTTTGACTTTAATTATTTTCTGATGATATGAAATGATCAGTTGTTTGAAATGCTATGTTTTGTATGAATGAATGATTGTCCAAGTTTCTTGAAAAGTAATTGTGGTATCCTTAGTAGAGGCCCTCGCCCAGGGGACATAATATTGTGGCTTATGGTCATGAGGCCCTCATCCGGGGGAGATAATACCATGGCACAGACCCATGCCTGGGGGAAACAATATCGCGGCTCATATAAGAGATATGTTACTCGGTACTAGATGTTCCTTTTGGAACTTGATATGCTTGACCAAAGGGATATGTTTATGCTAATAGAGGTACCACACATGATTTGAATATGAATAAGACTATGACTCTGTTTCTGCTATAAACCTGATTATGATTCTGATTTGCTACGAGATTATGTAGGTGACCAAACACGTGACCAGACCCAAAGTTCAGGATCTGGCACCTCTGTTTTGTCAGCCAATCGTTGTGCCTCCGAAGAGGTTCCCTGGTGTGATCAAGTCAAGTCTAAGTGGCAATAGTAAAGACCTTATATGTTTGTTTGTAATACGAACAAGTCTTTTGTTTTGTGTATAAAAGCTATTTTCCTTTTTGGGCTACAACTGTATCAAATATGATGATGACCAATGCATCATGATGTCACATATATGAATATATTATATAAGATTTCAAATTTCTTTCCCATGTATATTTGCACGGCTCTAAGGACTATTCATATTTGGTATATTTGCTTCTGCAGTCCCCAATTAAATGTTATTCTGTTAAGAGGCCTTCGGTAATCCAAGGATTACTGGCCGGTTACGACACTAAACCTATAAGGGCAAGTTTGGGTCGTGACAAGTCTAGCCTACTCTCCCCAATCCAATTGCGTCTCCCCAACTTTGTTGTCTACCCCTCTGCTGTCCTCTGCTCTTCTCCACCCTCTACAACTAGCTCGGTCCTCTCTTTTCCCAACCCCAATATCTCTCGCTGCCCATTCCGCAACTTCATTTCTTATTCTTTTTCTTCTTCTTCTTGTTCAAAGCCTAGATCTAGTAACCCAAACCTTTCTTCTTACTCAAACCCTAGCTGGATGAAAGGTGGATCATGACAGAGGGTTATCGAAAAGGGTTGTTGGTAGTGGGGGGTGCGGCATTGTCGTTGAGAATGAAATGATGGATGGGTTGTCTGCGATAAGGGTGGTGAAGACTGATGGTTATTGCAATTGAGAGAGATAGAGAAATCGCATGTGGAAAAGAGATCGCGAGCTAGCGATTGCGACTGAATGGAAGGGAGCTATAGTAGTGGTGGTGGCGAAAGGAGACAACAATGGGGGACTGACAAAAAGGGGCAGCGATGAAAGGAAGTGAGATTGGAGAGGATGAAGTAGTGGCAAGAGAAGGAGAGAGGTTGGGGAGGGGCGACAACCATGAGAGGTTAAGAGAGGCTGAGAAAGGAACGGCGCCGATTGAAGGCGATGGTTGCCGGCGATGATTAAGGTTAGGGTTTGTTGGAGAAGATGAGGATAGTTTAGTATTATCTGAAACTTATTAGTGTGTATTGAGACAAAATTAAAAGTTTTAATTTGTATATAGTGTGAACTGAGTAAATGGTGTGTATTAAGACAAGTAATAGTGTGTAAATAGAATTACCCATTTATAAAATGATGTAATAGACTTGCCAGTGAGTTTATTACTTCAAAACAAAATCTCATCAAGATTACTTATCATTGAAATTACCACTACTAGTACAGTACCATATCATTTTGATGGATAATTCTGTAAAAAAAATTATGATAAAATAGAACTATTTAGTCTCACGTTGAGCAATGCAATGAAGTGGGTAGGGAAGCGAAACATATAAGTTTTTAGTTTCTAGGATGTATAATCCACCAAGCAGTTGGGCTCATATGAGAAAGAAAAAAAAATTATAATTTTATTCATAATTAAATAAGTAAACAAGATTCAATTTAAGTATAACTCACAATATACAAATTTTACATTACTTTAAAATTTGTACCTTACAAACCATTTTCAAGGTAAAAGATGACATTAAAAGGTCATTCTAAGAGCATCTCTAATAGTAATTGTTATTATAGTATTGGCAAAATTATAATTTGACATGCTACAGTAATAAATTGTCAAATTATAGTAATAAAATTTCAATGGTACAAAGTCATTTTGGCATAATCCCAACCAAGATCAGGGCATTTTTCAGGACAACTACTCTAAACTATTGGGGTCATCCCCTAGGACATCTGCAGGATGACCACTTTATGTAATATCTGATGCAATCGGCATGTGCATACACTGTTGTTGTTTGATTCTATTTAACAAAATTTTGATGAAATTTGTTTAATTTAAAAAAAAAATGATTTGTTAAAAGGATGAGAAAGGAAGGGAGAGAAGGAAGGAAGGAAGAAAATCAATTGATTTTGACTGAGCTAGCAGATTTGACATTTGTCAAAACTTGTGTCAAATTTAACACAAATTTTGACAATTATCAAATTTGATAGTTGCTATGACGTGCCACTAAAAAACCCAAATCAACTCAAATTACCATATTTTAACTTTGACTACTGTTATAGTTAATGCTCTAACAAGGTGGCTTAGGCCTACAAAAGAGGCGATTAAAGTTGTTCCAATTTTGTATGAAAACAACCATTAGTGCTTGTCCATTTCTTAGTACACAAAAGATGCAAAACATTATTTGGCACACTGCAGGAAAACAAAACAAAACTCAAGAAAGTGAACTGAATTGTGGCAAAAACTGTACACCTTATAGCTTTTTGCATGTGGAAGGGAAATGAATTGGGAAAGGTCTAGCTTGCCGTTGTCTTTAGTTGGAGATCGAGATTGGATCTTTCAGTTTACTCGGTGGGTCTACTTTTAGATTCTGTTTCAATAATTTAAACTGTTCACATTTTAGAATTCGTCCAATATATTATTCTTCTAAAAAATCAAGACGATCGGATAACGGTAACTACGTGTTCGAATCAATTTTGTATAAAAAAAATAGACAGTAAAAAAATAAACGGTTCATATAAAACTGATTCAAACGTGTAATTGCCATTATTCGATCGACTTAATTTTTTATAATTATAATATATTTGACAAATCCTAAAATATGAATAGTTCGAATTATTGAAATAAAGTTTAAAATATAGGCTCATCGAGCAGACTGAAGGGTCCAATCTTAACCTCTAACCAAAAACGAGTTAGACCCATTGAGAAAATGTGGCTATGCTTTGTTGTTCCATCATAGTGTAATGTAATCATTCACCCAAAAAACGAAAAAAAGAAAAGAAAAAGGGAAATGCAAAAATTGGTCTTTGTGAACCCTAATTTTCAACCATCTGGTGTAGTTGAGTTTGCCACTATGTATATTTTTCTATCGAAGGTTAGAGAAGGTTAATCCTATAATAATAATAATAATAATAATAATAATAATAATAATTTCGTTGCATTATTAGGATTTTTATTATAGAACGAATTATACTAACCGTCTCTATTCGTGTCACTTTAATTTTTGATTTTTCAATTGTAACTTATTTGACCATGAATTTTGAATCTTATTTCAAATAAGGATAATTGAAAATACCATTGCTCAATTTCAATGGCAAAATCGTCAATTTGATAAAATATAAATTAATTTGACAAAAATAAATGTCAAAAAAATATTTTTAAATTTTTAAAAATTATTTCTATCCACCATAGATAAAATTATGTAAAATTGATAAATCTTTTAGATATTTATTTTTTTTTATCAAATTAATTTTTATTATGTGTTTGGATGATGATTATGAGTAGATGTTAGGATTTTAATATATAATCGATATATTTAATATATGAAATGTTTTTTGGTTTTAGATTTTTTAATTTACTGGATATTGGTTTAACAATGATATCAAATTGTCGCCATATTTGACTTTTGAAAAAATAGAAACTAATTTAATGAAAATAAAAACTACCCATTACATGATCATTATCTAAACACTTAATACAAATTAATTTGGTAATAAATAAATAAATATATGTTTAAAAGATTTATCAATTTTACATAATTTTATCTTTAATGGGTAGAAATAATTTTTAAAAATTTAAAAACATATTTTTAACATTTATTTTTGTCAATTTAGTTTATATTTTATCAAATTTACGATTTTGCCCTTGAAATTAAGCAATGTTATCTTCAATTGTCTTTGTTTGGAACAAGATTCAAAATTCAGGATCAAATATGTCACAATTAAAAAATTAGAGACCAAAGTGACACAAATTCTAAACTATAGGAACCGTTAGTATAATTCATATTTTATTGTATTAAGTCAGTAATTTTTTCTTATTATGAGTTTTTTTGTTGTTGTTGTTATTGTTGTTGTTGTGGTTGTTGTTGTGTGCCTCGTGATGGTTGTTAAATTTCTATGTATTGTTGGATCTAATTTCCTGTGTAGAATTAGATTCTTAGATTCTTAGAAAAAGAGAGTAAAATTGCATTTGTTGGAAAAATGATGAAATTCATCTAATAACATAATACTGAAAGACAGAAATACTGAAAGACTGAAATACTGTTTAATGAACTGATTTCATTACTGTAAGGACATTCATTCATAACCTCTTTACGCATTATGTTATTCACTGGGCTTTAGCTCACTGTTTATATGTATATGTAGGTTCTCAGCAGCCAGACCGAAGCTAGGAGCGTGGGTTAGTCCCCAGTTTTGTCAAGCCAGCCTATGTGCCTCACTGCGAGGTTCCGAGACGCTATGCCATGGCTAGGGGTGTTTTTGTTTCCCGCTTCTTGTTTCATTCTTTGTTTAGGATCGTTATCCTCTTTCGCCTGTTGTCAAAGGATTTGATCCCTGTACGGACTGACTGTAAATGATTGTATAGACTGTACTGTTCTAAACTGTTTGAATGCATGAAAAATGTTTTTGGCATGCTGATTGTCACAGCTCAATGGACACTAGTTATTTATCAGATATTTCGCCAGCCTTGAACTCGCTTTTCTTGTTTCTCATTAAGCAGTGCCTTGATAATCTCGGATTCTTGGCGACATTGCTAACCCCATAGGGTCGGGTTTGGGTCGTGACAGAGTGGTATCAGAGCGATACTTAACCACGAGTTATACCCCACACACGTGTCCAAACGAGCTATAGGGTGTCCTAGAAGTGATTAGGGCATTTCATGAACTGGAAAAAGTGTGTGGCTATGTTATGATTGAATACATGTCCATGTGATAACTGTCTAAACATGCAACTGTTTAATGCTATAATTGCTATAACTGTTATAACTGCTTATAGTGAAATGGACAATGCAAATGAACCTAAATCCTCATCTACCGAGGCAAGAATGGCCAGAATGGAAAGAATGATGGAACTGTTAACTGCTAGACTTGAGCAACAGCAGAACCAATGCCCTACCTCCTCGCTCCTCGATGCAATACCGAACTAAATGCAAATGTGAATGATGGGGACATTATTGCCCTTACCCATAAGTTCAGCAAACTGAAACTGCCGCCCTTTCAGGGAGGCCTTGAACCGCTAAAGGCTGAAGCTTGGGTGCTTGAAACAGAAAAATTGTTGGAAATGTTTCCGTGCTCCGAAGCCAATAAAGTACTGTTAGCAACCTTCACCCTTCAAGAAGAAGCAAGAAGGTGGTGGATGTTGACCCGCGATGCGAATACTATTATGACTTGGGCTCAGTTCAAGGAGTCCTTCTTTGAAAAGTATTTTCACCAGTGCATCAGGGACAGAAAAGTAACGGAGTTTGAACAACTGAGACAGGGCAAAATGTCTGTTGCCGAGGATGAGAAGAAATTCACCGAACTTTCTAGGTATGCACCACACATGGTGGACACCGATTATAAGAAGGCCAAAAGGTTTGAAGGAGGCCTTAGTGTTGCTATACTAGACCGAATAAATGTTTTGAAACTACCGACTTTTGTGGGTGTTCTCGACCGGGCATTGATGGCCGAGTCGAATATTGCAGCAGTGAAACAATCTGAAACACCAACAACTGAGTGGCAAGGTAAAAGGCAGGGTTTCAAATTCAAGAAAGGCAAGCATAACCCAACAACCAAGAAACAGAATACGAGGTCGACGACTAGCCCCAGCCAAGGGAGTGGGTTTACTCCACCCTGCTCCGTATGTGGCAATAAGCACAAAGGAGTTTGATACCAGATTTCTAGAGCTTGTTTCAGGTGTGGCAAGGTGGGCCACAGAATTAAAGATCGCCCTTCCGCCTCAAGCCAAGAGTAAATCAAGACCAAGCGTGAAGATCACCGCAACACCAAAAACGAACCGCAAAGCTACCGGAAGGCGCTATGAGGCGGTAAGTGTTCGCCCTAGTACCGGAGACGCAAAACATCTTGAGATCAAGTGTCGTATCCTCTCTATTTGTGCTCAAAATGCATATGTGTTGATTGATTCGGGGTCTACACATTCGTATGTATCGCATGCTTTTTCGCGTAAATTGAATAGACCCTTAGAACCCATGAACTATCTCGCTAGTCAGATCATCACTTGTTGGGGGATCCATGACATGTGCATATATGTATCCTGCCTGTGAGATTATTGTTGGGGATATGCATCTATTTATTGATTTACTGCCATTGAATATTGATCACTTTGATGTAATATTGGGGATGGATTGGTTACAAAAATATCATGCCACTATAAACTGTGTAACAAAACAAGTAGTTTTCCGTCCACCGAGTTTGCCTGAATTTGTGTTTAATGGGAGTGGAGTAGTACCTCCTCCGTATCTGATTTCTTCTGTGAAAGCTGTTAAACTGATTAGAAAGGGGTGTAAAGGATATCTGTGTTCAGGCCGATCGTGCTACCGATGATAGTGTTAAACCGATGTGAATTGTATTCCTATAGTCGAGAATTCCCGGATGTATTTCGAGATGATTTGCGAGGATTTGATTGACAGGAAATTGAATTTATCAGAGATGTGATTCCTACACAACCGATATCTAAAGCTCCTTCTAATGGCCCCAATCGAATCAAGGAATTGAAAGTGCAATTGCAAGAATTGTTAGACAAGAAGTTCATCGTGCCCAAGATTTCACCGTGTGCACCTGCTTTTGTTTGTAAAGAAGAAAGATGGCTCACCGAGATCGTGTATTGATTACCGCATCGAACAAGGTAATCAGAAGAATAAATATCCATTACCGCGTATTGATGATTTATTTGACCAGTTACAGGGTGCACAAGTGTTTTCCAAGATTGATCTTAGATCGGGGTATCATCAACTGAAAGTCAAACCGGAAGACATCGATAAAACTACTTTTAGAACGAGGTATGGCCATTATGAATTTTTAGTTATGCCGTTCGGAGTTACGAATGCCCCTGCTGCATTTATGGACCTCATGAACAGAATTTTTAAACCATACCTTGATGATTTCATTGTGGTATTTATTGATGACATCCTGATTTATTCTAAGACTAGAGAAGAACATGAACACCATCTGAGACTTGCCCTGTAAACCTTAAGAGAACAGAAATTGTATGCTAAATTGTCTAAATGTGAATTTTGGCTTGATCATGTTATGTTTTGGGGGCATGTTGTTAGCAAAGATGGAATTTCTATTGATCCGCAGAAAATTGAAGCTGTAGTAAACTGGCCTAGACCAACAAATGTGACTGAAGTCCGAAGCTTTTTGGGCTTGGCTGGATATTATAGAAGGTTTGTCAAAGACTTCTCCAAAATTGCCTTACCACTGACTCAGTTGACTCAGAAGGGGACACCATTTGATGATCGACCAAGGGAATCGGCATTTCAAGAATTGAAAACCCGACTTGTGATCGCACGGTTCGACTCTACCTTCAGGTACGGATGGTTATACTGTATTTAGTGATGCTTCTCATAAGGGTTTGGGGTGTGTTTTAATGCAGAATGGGAGAGTTATTGCTTATGCTTCCCGACAGTTGAGACCACATGAAAAGAACTACCCGACCCATGACTTAGAACTTGCTGCAGTAGTGTTTGCACTGAAAATTTGGCGTCACTATTTGTATGGAGCAACATGTGAAGTATATACCGACCACAAGAGCTCAAGTACTTTTTACTCGAAAGAACTGAATATGACACAATGGAGATGGCCGAATCGATCCAAGATTATGACCTCTGATTTTGTACCATCCGGAAAAGCTAACACTATTCGATGTATTGAGCCGAAAGTCAATTGCCAACTTAGCTTGTTTGCTCACCGGGCAGAAAGAATTGCTTCATGATCTGGAAAAGTCTGAAATTGAAATTATTTTGAGAGAACAAGGTGGAACAATAGTCGCTATTCTTGCTCAACCAAAGATTGATTGAGGAAATTAAAGAAAAACAACAACTGGATGATTTCTTGAAAAAGGTTATTGAAGAAAGAGATTCTAACCCGAGACCGGAGTTCAAATTTGAGAACAATGTACTGAAATTTCAAGAAAGACTGTGTGTGCCGAATGACACTGAACTGAAAAGAAGAGTACTGCAAGAGGGCCACAACTCAAAATTGTCTATCCACCCGGGGAACACGAAAATGTACCAAGATCTGAAACAGAATTTCTGGTGGCCGGGAATGAAGAAGGAAATTGCCGACTTTGTGTCCAAATGTCTTCACTGTCAACAAGTCAAAGTTGAACATCAACGACCTGCGGGCTTGCTGCAACCCTTACCCATACCAGAGTGGAAATTGGAGCATATCACGATGGATTTCATCGTTGGATTACCTCGCTCCAGAAAAGGTATGGACTCTATTTGGGTTATTGTTGATAGATTGACTAAATCTGCACACTTCCTACCTGTCAAGACAATTTATAATGCAGACAAATTGGCTATTATCTATATTGACGAAATTGTGAGATTGCATGGAGTGTCTGTATCTATTGTTTCTGACAGGGATTCGAAGTTTACATCGAGGTTCTGGCAAAGCCTACAGACTGCATTGGGTGCTGAATTGAGGCTGAGTAGTGCCTATCATCCTCGAACGATGGACCGAAAAGGACCATCCAGACTTTAGAGGATCTACTGAGAATGTGTGTCCTTGATTTTCAGGGAAACTGGGAAAGTCATTTGCCGTTGGTTGAGTTCGCCTACAACAACAGCTACCATTCGAGTATTGGAATGGCGCCTTTCGAGGCATTGTATGGCAGAAAATGTAGATCTCCAATTTGCTGGGCAGAAGTTGGAAATGGGCCTTTGCTTGGGCCCGAGATTGTATATGAAACGACTGAAAAGATAAAACTGATACAACAAAGACTGAAAACTGCACAGAGTAGACAGAAAAGTTAGGTGGATGTCAGAAGACGGGACAGAGAGTATGAAGTGGGTGATCACGTGTTTGTGAAAGTGACACCAATGAAAGGCCAGACTCGTTTTGGAGTCAAAGGCAAGTTAGCGCCAAGATATGTCGGACCGTATCAGGTTATTGAGAAAATCAATCCGGTGGCGTATCAAGTTGCACTTCCTCCTGAGATGGAGCATATGCATAACGTCTTCCACATTTCGATGTTGAGGGACTATCTCTGGGATCCCTTCCACGTGATTGAGCCTACTCGTATCGTGTTGAGTGATGACTACACTTACGAGGAACGGCCTATACAGATTGTGAACCGACGGATCAAGAAACTGAGAAACAAAGAGATCCCGCTGGTGAAAGTTGATTGGCAGAACCATGGTGGCGTCTATGCCACTTGGGAAAGGGAAGATGACATGGCGAAAAGATATCCTGATTTGTTCCCACTGGATCCTGTTTTCTTCCAGAATGAAGGTAACTCGAGTTTAGAGGACTAAACTCCTTATAAGGAGGAGATCAGAACAACCTTCGTCGACATCGATAAATTATCAATTAGCTACCGTTATTGCTAAACCGGATCGCTTATGACTAATAATTGAACTAATCAAGTATCGATGATCGATTGAAATCGAAACTGAAATTGAATAAGTTTATCTATTATATTGCATTTCTATCTGTTTGATTGATTGATTATCTGTTTGAGTTTATGTGTTTAAACTACTAATTGAAGGCCTTATCGGCGGCCGAATTAGAAACCGTTTAAAGTTTTGGAATCAGTAGAATATTTGTGATTTAATGGTATGTTTATCTGAAAATTGATTAGGAATGATTAAATTAGATTTAAATGAATTAATTACAAGTTGTAGCTTATCTACCAAATTGCCATGGTTAGTGGATATTTGTTTATTGATTTTCAAGAGCCTTCTTACACCCAAACAAACACTTAATCAGCCTCTATTTTTGAATCTAGCCGACCATAGTTAGAGAGAGAGAGAGATTTGAGCTCATCTTGTGAATTGCTAGAAGAACTTGAAGATTTGTAACATAGATTGCTAAATTGAGCTTGCAAGACTTGTAATTGAGACTTAGGTAAGAAAATCCATCTTCTTCTTGTTGTCTTGAGCTTCATCTTGCATGTTCTAGGCTCCATTGTAGAATCAAGCCATGATTTAGTGCATAGAGGTTGAATTATGCTTGAATTCATGCATGCATGGCCATTTTGGTGCATTTTGAAGTTGAATTCATGATGGATTGTACATGCATGCTCATGTTTCTATCAAAGTCCATGTTTTCATTTTGTCTTCCAACTATTGAGCTCATTAGAGCAAGATTTGAACCTTGAATTTGGTTAAAAACTCATGCATTGCATGTTTTGAAATTGTTCTTGAAAATGGGTTGAATTTTGGATTTAATTGACTCACCTTTGGGGCTTGAATTCATAAATTGGCTTTTGAAACTTGTTATACATTGTTTTGGGATGTACTTTCCAGAATTTGGTCCCAAGAGGTCGAGAATTGAGTTGAGAATGCTTGGTTTGAGCTTGGAAGGCAAATCTGGAAATTCCAGATTTGGCTTCTTCGCTCGAGCGACTAACGTTTCCTTTGAGCCACGCTTGAGCGAAGGATTGGTGGCTCGAGCGTAAAAATCGAGCATCCAGTACCTTTACTGTTTCATCAAACCGCTCGAGCGAAGGATTGTTCGCTCGAGCGAGGCCTTTGATTTTGAAAGCTCGCTCGAGCGAAGAAAGGCTCGCTCGAGCGAGGCTCTTATTTCAGCAAATTATGCAAAATGTTTTCTAAGTGTATTTTTGCATCCTCATCCCATCCTAGGCATTCTTAGGCCTAGTTTAAGGCATCTTAATGAGGATTTAGACATAGAACCACACCGAGAAAATTTAGGGATTTAATTATCATCCTTCCCGACTGTGAAACTTAGTGTGTGTTCTATTTGTTAACTGTTTAGGGTTGGCTCTCGGGGATGCGCTCTAGCCGCTCCCAATCTCTGTGAGTAACAATTGTGTAAAGATATGTTCAAAATGATTATCTTTTGGATACTGAACTGAACTATTTATTGAACTGATATTGTTTACTGAATGAATGTATGTCTCAGATTCAACTGCATCGTGGCATCCTTAGCACTTATCGCTTATCGTTACAGAGATCTCTGTCGGTTCCTTGTGGAACCATCATTTATTGATTGATGGCCATCACTACCGCTTAGATGCATAAGACACGGTCTTTAAGACCCATCACTTCGTGACCGATAGGCTAATTGATGTACCACATATGGTGATTGATCGAAATCTTGAAAGATCAAATCTTGTTTAATGAACGATTTCATTCTTATCGTAGAACATTCATTCATAACCTCTTTACGCATTATGTTATTCATCGGGCTTTAGCTCATTGTTTATATATATATGTAGGTTCTCGCACTGACCGAGCTAGAGCGTGGGTTAGTCTCCGCTTTTGTCGAGCCACCTATGTGCCTCATCGCGAGGTTCCGAGATGCCATGCCATGGCTAGTGGTGTTTTGTTTCCCACCGCCTCTCTTGTTTTGTGTTACTGTTAGATCGTTATCCTCTTATCGCCTGTTGTCAAGGGATTTGATCCTGTCGGACCGATCAGAAATGATTGTATAGATCGCATCGTTTAAACTGTTTGAATGCATGAAAAATGTTTTTGGCATGCAGATTGTCACAGCTCAATGGACACTAGTTATTTACTGTATTGGCTTCGCCAGCCACGAACTCGCTTTTCTTGTTTCTTTGTTAGCGAGGCCTTGATAATCTCGGATTCTTGGCGATTCTGATGCTAAACCATAGGGTCGGGTTTGGGTCGTGACACCAAGGGTGGTTTGTGAGTACTCGGACGTCTTTCCCGATGATCTTGTTGGTTTGCCACCGTATCGAGAGATTGAGTTCTCTATTGACCTAGTGCGACGCGCCAATTTCTATGGCACCTTATCGCTTTTGCCCCAAAAGTTAGTTAAGTTGAAGATTCAGCTCCAGGAGTTGTTAGATAAGGGCTATATCCATCCTAGTGTTTCGCCGTGGGGAGCACCGGCCCTCTTTGTTAAAAAGAAAGGTGGTGCTTTGAGACTGTGTATAGATTATCGAAAATTGAATCGGGTTACGGTTAAGAATATGTACCATATGCCTCGTATAGATGATTTGTTTGATCAGCTGAAGGGTTCCCGTTGTTTTTCTAAGATAGACTTGAGATCGGGTTATCATCAGTTGAGAGTCAGGGAGGAGGATATTCAAGACGGCATTCCGTGACGCAGTATGGCCACTATGAGTTCGGTGATGCCATTTGGGCTCACCAATGCACCAAAGATGTTTATGGATTTGATGAACCGGATCTTGAGAGAATTCTTAGATCGATTTGTAGTCGTCTTTGTGGACGACAATCTGATTTAATCACCTTCACAGAAGGAGCACGAGGAACACTTGAGAGTGGTGCTTGAGTTACTTAGAGCCCATAAGCTTTATGCTAAGTTTGGGAAGTGTGAGTTCTGGCTAGAAGAGGTGAAATTCTTAGGCCATGTCGTTTCTGGGGAAGGGGTGTCGGTTGATACATCTAAGACGGAGGCAAGTAACACAGGCACGTACCTAAGAGTGTGTTTGAGATCCGTAGTTTTCTGGGATTAGCTGGGTATTATCGTCGGTTTGTGAAAGATTTCTCCAGGTTAGCTTCGCCTTTGACTAGATTGACTCGGAAGGGAGTCAAATTTGTATGGATTGAGACTTGTGAAAAGTCGTTTCAGGAGTTGAAAGTTAGACTGACCACCGCTCCAATATTGATTATTCCGGAGAGAGGGTTGGGTTATGCAGTCTATTGTGACGCTTCACGAGAGGGTTTGGGTTGTGTATTAATGCAAGAAGGGAAAGTGGTTGCCTATGGTTCACGATAGTTGAAAATTCACGAGAAGAATTACCCTACGCACGATCTAGAGTTGGCAGCTGTGATATTTGCCTTGAAGATTTGGAGGCATTATCTATATGGTGAGAAATTCGAGTTATTCTCGGATCATAAGAGTCTGAAATATCTGTTTACACAGAAAGACTTGAATTTGAGGTAGAGGAGGTGGATGGAGTTTATTGAGGATTATGATTTCGAGTTACATTATCATCCGAGGAAGGCCAATGTTGTGGCCGATGCCCTTAGCAGGAAATCTGTTGGTGACGTTGCTAGTATAGCCATCCGAGAATGGGAGATGTTGGGTGCAATTGGAGAGTTCGATTTATACGGGCGAATCGGTTGAGGTCATGCATTGTTTTCTGTTGTTGCACAGCCTACACTTGTGACTCGAGTGTTAGAGGCTCAGAGAGGTGACCTTGAGGTAGAATCCTTCCGTGAGAAGATTTCCGGTGGGAAGGTTGAGAAGGGTTTGACGGTGTATCCCGACCTGAGTGTGAGATACCGAGACCGTTTGTTCGTGCCGGAGTCTTGCCGAGTGGAGGTACTCCGAGAGTTTCATCATTCGCTCCTTGCGGTGCATCCGGGAGGCACTAAGATGTATCGGCATTTAGGTCGCCAGTTTTGGTGGCGGGGTATGAAGAGAGATGTGGCAGCTTTCGTGTCTAAGTGCCTTACTTGTCAGCAAGTGAAGGCCGAGCATCAGAGGCCAGCGGGTTTGTTGCAACCCTTGCCTATTGCCGAGTGGAAGTGGGAGCATGTCACTATGGACTTCGTTGTGGGTCTTCCGAGGACTCAGCGGGGTAGTGATGCTATTTGGGTGGTTGTAGATCGGTTGACTAAGTCGGCGCACTTCATTCCTATACGCGTGAGAGATTCGATAGATCATCTTGTCGACTTGTACATTCGGGATATAGTGAGGTTGCACGGGGTCCTAGTGATCATCTCAAATAAAGATCCTTGTTTCACTGCCAGGTTGTGGCAGAGTTTGCAGAGTGCCTTAGGCACTAAGTTGACCTTTAGCACGGCTTATCATCCTCGGTCGACGGGCGTCCGAAAGGCATTATTCAGATCCTTGAGGATATGCTCCGGGGTTGTGTTCTTGATTTCAGTGGGTCGTGGGAGAGGCACTTGCCTTTGGTGGAGTTTGCCTACAACAACAGTTTCCAGTTTAGTATTAGTATGGCACCGTTTGAGGCCTTGTATGGCCGACCGTGTAGATCTCCAGTTTGTTGGGCCGAGGTGGGTGATGCACCTCTATTGGGTTCGGAGTTGGTGAGGGAAACGACGGAGAAAGTTGAGCTTATCCGTAAGAGACTTGTTACAGCCCAAAGTCGTCAGAAATCTTATGCCGACCGTAGGAGGAGACCTTTAGTGTTTAAGGTGGGTGATCATGTCTTTCTGAAGATATCACCTAGACAAGGATTGATGAGGTTTGGGAAGAGCGGGAAGTTGTCCCCTCGGTTCATAGGTCCTTTTGAGATCCTTGAGAGGATTGGCGAGGCTGCTTATCGTTTAGCTTTGCCACCGCAGTTGTCCGGAGTACATGACGTGTTTCATGTGAGTATGCTGCGGAAGTATGAGCCGGATCCATCACATGTGTTGGATTGGACTGATTTAGTGGTTGACGAGGATGTCTCGTATGAGGAGAGACCAATTCGAGTCTTGGATAGACGGGATCAAGTTTTGCTAGGCAAGACCATCCCTTTGGTAAAGGTTTTGTGGAAACATCACAGGGTGGAGGAAGCCACTTGGGAACGTGAGTTGGAAGTCCGCAAGAAATATCCGGACATGTTTATTGATATGTAATTTTTTGTAATATTGTTGGACTTAAGGATTTTATATATATGTCTTAAGTTGTAAAACATTGAGAATGTTTTGGTTTAATGATAGTTGTTTGAAATTTGCTTCATAATGGAAGTGGAATGTCACATTTATAGATTGAATGTGTTTTATATATATCATGGAATTGAATATGATTTGGAAATGGGAACCATGTATATTGAAATTGTTAAAATTGGAAGAAAAATGCATAATACTGATACAGGTTGAAATATATGTTGTTTTATATACATATTGTGAAATGCCTCTTGATAAGAGATGAAATGACCGGCATTGGGTCAAGTGGTTTATTATTGTATTGTCATATTGTCGGAATTGGAGAAAAACCTGTTTTTGAAAAACTTATGCTTAATTTCGGGGACGAAATTCTTTAAGGGGGGGAGGTTATAGCGACCCCGGTCTTTTCCTATTTTATTACTATATCCGGACTTAGGTTCCGTGGATCCTATCATTGTATAATTGTTGCTGTCGTCCTTTATTTTCTTATTTGAGTTATAGGATGTGCTGGGCAGGTTTGTTTTAGGTTGGTTGGGTCCGGAAACCAAGTGTTGTTGTCCAGTTTTTTGGGTTGGTCGCCGGCGAGGTTTGGTCGCCGGCGAGTGTTGAGTTTTGTCTCTCGTGGCTCGAGCTGTGGTTTCTTCGCTTCGGCGAGATTGCGTCTGTATAGACACGAGAGCGATGTTTCTTCGCCGGCGATCTTTCTTCGCTTGAGCGGCGAGGTGTATGTTTTGAGTTCTTTGCTCGAGCGAGCATTCGCCGCCGAGCATGCTTCGGGTTGCGAGAAGCATTGCATTCTTGGCTCGGCGAGATTTTCTTCGCCGAGCGAAGCGTTAGGTTCGGTCGCCGAGCGACCATGTATTCGCTCGAGCGAGCCTGTTTTATATAAATACGCAGCAGCGGGATTTTAAACAGTTTTTCATCCTCTTTTTGATCCCAAACCCTAGTTCCGAGTTTTCTCTCTCCCTACTCACGTTTTTTCTTAAGTTTGACCTACTTAGAGTGTGTTTCTACCCTAGATCCTTTATTAAAAAGATAGTGTGGGTCAAGGGCTTCAGTTTAATCTGAACGATCTTGGTTTTGGAGCACTTTGGAGTTTGGGTCATCATCTCTGTCTTCTAATTTTTGGGTTATTTCTTCGAGGTAGGGATTTCCTACTCCATCTTATGAGTTTTGTTCTAAGTTTTGGTACTTTAATGTGGTGGGGGTATTTTGGTAATTTTGGGAAAAACCCTAGTTGTTTTAATAAATTGATTTGTACAATTAATTTGAGGAAAATTGGTAATATTAGTTGAATTCATGGAATTGGGGATTTATAAGTTTAAATGGTGTAGTTGGATTATTTAATCACTCTCCTATTTAAATGTTGAGATTATTATTATTATTATATTTTATTTCTTGTTTAGAAATAACTGTTTTGGGCTATCGGTGGAGGATAGTCATGATTGTTGTAGATATCGCATGTGGATTAGGGCAAACTAGAACTAATCACATTTGCTAAATCATTAATTTTGACTATTGAATTAATACAGAAAAATACATGTATTGGTTGAGCATTGCATATGCATATTGTGTGGGAGGAGATAGGGGATGTACTCCACGGTTTAGGGAAAGATAGGGGATGGACCTCTAAACCGGATTTTGTTTGGGAGGAGATAGGGGATGGACTCCATTAGCATCACTTTTATGTGTGCTTATTTATATTGAAGTGTTTTATTGATACAGCACTAAAATGTGTATCAATATGGAAGTATGAAGTGTTTTGATATGAGTCTAAGTCTCATTTGTGTTGTTGATATTGGAAGTAATCTGAATATGCTATATAGTTCACAGTTGTAAGTTTGGCCAGGTTTTGAGCCATGTTGATAATAATGGATATTGATAAGTGTCATAGATATTAGTGTCTTAAGATTGTATATTGATATAATTGATTAACATGGTTAACCATCTATTGAATGCTATTGCTTTATTCAATGCTTATAATTGATTTAGTATATTTCTCTTTGAAATGTGGCTCACCCTTTAAGGGAACATCATTTTTAGGTCCAGGTGATTCGCTACCTCCAAGGACTTAGTTTGGAAGGAACCGGATTTTGAAGCCTTGTTTTAAGTTATTTGTTTTTATTTGACTTACATGTAAACATTCAAGCCTAGGGCTTTATTTGTATTTGAGTTAGAACTCATAATTTTGTGTCCAAGTGTTGGCTTGGCAAGTTGTAAGCCCATAGGGCATTTATTTGGATGTTACATGTAATGTCTTATTTTAGTAATATTCTGATGAATGAATTGTGGTTCATTTACTTGAGTAATGCATATTATTATTGTGTATGTCATGGGTTATTTTTGAGGGCGTGACAGAAAGTGAATTAAATACACATCCATGCTTCCTAGGTCCACACAATATTCTTTTCTCTTTTTTTTTTAACCTAAATGACGTGTATATATATATAGAAAAAAAAAACTCTACTCTTGCTTTAGTGTCTTCTTCTTTTCCATGTAACGCATACCAGCGCTGCTCCTACTAGTTGAAGGGAATAAACTTTCAGGACACAATGGAGGCGGCTCTCCCATGAGAACCATTGGAGAATCACCAGTCTTGATGATCTACAACACTACGCTCCACGCTAAGACTAGAAAATGAGATGCTAGAAAGGGCATGCGTTGCAAAGCAAAGGTTTGGATCAGTTTTAGAGCTTATCATGGAATCAGCAGATGCCAGATTGCTGATAACCGGCTGCATTGACTTAACTAGTCCAATTGATGACCCTAGGAAAACAAGCAACATTTGATGATAAGTGCATTTTAAATCGATGTAAACTCACAATCACAAATAACAAGGGTTTTAGTAAAACTTCAATGAGAGAAAGCATAAGCTTTTATTCAGTCACTCTAGCAGAAATATTTGATGACATACATGCAAGTGTGAAATGTTTGCTAAACGTGATTGACAGGTGTTGAAAGGAGATGAGAGGTGTTTATGTCAGTTTGGAAAGCAATAATCATGTCAGAAATTCAATGCTTCCTCGTGCCATCCATGCAAAATCATTCAAGTGTTTATGCAAAGAAATCATTAGGTACTCCACTCCAATGATAATTGGAAAACCACAGGGCACTTTTTGAAAACAAATGCACACTCACAAATAAAAAAAGAATCAAGATGCATGGCCAACAATATTAAATATTATTGCCCATTGTACTTTGCATCCTAATTCCAGAAATCTTTTACTTTCCAAAATATTTGCACTGTTAACAAATTCTCTTGGTTTATAAATAGGATAGCCCCACTAGAACTCCACTTTAGCTTCCCAAGCTCTTGAATTTCCATAAACTCACATCTTGGAGGAAAGGAGCTGTAATTGGAGTGCCAAAGGCAGAATTTGAACATCAAGAATTGTGAGAAGTAACAGTAAGCTATGGTGGGGGCTTTTCCATGGATGTTCCGAAGGAAGGTTTACTCATACAAACACTACTATAATTCAAGTGCAGGAAACCTAAGTTGCACTTACCAATCAAATATCGGAACTGAGTGACAAGTTTTATTATCACCCGAGGGTGGTAGCCTGATGGACTGGAGGTCATGGGTTCGAGTCCCATAGGTAGTCACTAGGGGGCACAAAGCTCATGCATATACCAAAAGAAACCATATCCACCAAGAACATTCCATTTGACCAAAATTTGGCAGATAGGAAAGAAAGCAATATTTATGAACAAAGTTCCATTTCTCACAACTCAATGGGACTAAGATGTTAGAACTATGCATTGACAGTGACACATTGTAAAGCAGAAAGAGATGAAGGACTAAAACAACAAACAAATGAGCCAATTATAGCTGATGAGAATAATAAGGATAAGATTAAGCAACATAAGAGAAAGCAAGAGTACCTCAGGTGCATATGTGCCTCGATGGTTCAAATCAGCATCGGACATGTCCTTCACTCCTAACAAGCAACCAATTCCATCGTTACCGAAGCTTGTTCTGGATCATTAAGAGCTACACCAAATATTTCTTCATAGTTCTCAATATTCAAGTCAACTTCATTCATATTGAAGTCCTCATAGAATTTATCATCTTCTTCTAAATCAGGTGCTTTTGTTCCAGGACAGCACGTCTGCATATTAATTAGCAGAGGTCAGATTTTTACTCAAGCAACAAAGTAAACAGGTAACCTTAAACATATTCATAATACTATAAAGTTGATCAGTTTTGTATTTTGGCAATCTTATTTGATCTAACAAATTATTACTGCATGCATTTTATTTTAATCTTCTTTACAAGCATGGCTAGGATTGAAAACGTGTCATATAACATTCCAAGAAGAAAGGCCCAAAGCTCAAAGCGAATGAATACCTCAGAAAATTCTACTAGATTCTTTGAGATTTAATTTCATATCACATAAATGGAGTAACATTACGTCATATAATTTTCACTTACATCTTATGGAACAATCATGGAATACTAAAATGAAGACCTCAGAAACTAGAAGTTAGGTAGCCAAGCAACAGGTAGCAACATTTCAGGATACCTTAGCTCCAAGAAACCTCATTTATCAAACAAATGTGATAAAATTTATCATCCACCAAATTCCACCAACCCATAAAAGTTCCTAATCATATTCTATGTCACCAAACTCAACAAGAAAAAAAAGAAAAAATGAAAAATAAAAAGAAGACGGCATTCTCACTTCCCTTCTTTTTTCTTTTTTCTTTTTGAAGTGTGGACAGAACATATAATGTTCAAAAACTAGCTAAAAACTTTTAGCTGCAGCAAATCAAGTAGAAATTCTGATTTATGTTATCATGCCATCTAACAACATGATTTTTTGCATTTTTCCATAGCAACATTCCAATATTTAAAACATATATACATATAGGAATAGAAGAAAGAGAGAAGAAATACACATAGGGGGTCTCTCATCATTTATATTGCTAATATATTTAAATCATTAGTTTAGTTTTACCAAGAGAAAGAAGTACAGTATGATGATTTCATGCTATAATTGAGAATACATATTCACACACACACCCCATTGGGAATTGATGAAAAGGTAAAGCTGTACCTAAGAGCTCACTTCCTGTGTAGCTTTATTATGGACCTTAGAATACGATTGGCCAGATTCAGCAGACCTTAGAATACAAGTCCTAGAAAAGAACCAAATTCACTTCAACAATTACATATGCACTTCATTTTCACATTTAAGTGAAAGGAGACTAAAACAATGTTTACAAGACCTTTTTACCTAACATAACAGAACCAGACTCCACTAACTTCCTTCTATCTATTTTTTCTACTAGAGCTTTGTGCTCTTTGCTTTTCTTCAGTTTACACAACACACCACATCTTATTTTATGACCTTTTTTTTTTTCCCTCTTACCCACATGTAGAACTTGTACACATTACAAAAACTTGAAAATTTTTCTCCTGGTCTTCAATTATAACATTACTTCCTAAAATAATCTTTCTAGAAATAAGAAAAACAACAATCAATGTAATTTGAGTATTTCAACACAAAACATGGAGTTTTAACCAAGCAATTTAACACCAGAAGGCACTACATATATACTTACATATATAAAAAAGCATTTAAAAGACTTGCTTAGGCATTAAAAGGTCAGAATTCTTCACTAAAATTTCTAAGTTTACAAGGTTTTCACTTATTCCTTTAGAGCATAGCATAAAACCCACCAAAATCACAATTTTTTGCTACCTTTTTCTCGCATAGAAGAACTACCATCTCTATTTTTTTTAGTTTGCTAGCGTACAGGCACACACAACCCTCTTTTCTCATGTTTTCTACAAAGAGGTTCCTGCATATATTAAAATTACCCACTACAGGACATACATACATTGACAATTTCTAAACAAAAGATTATTATAAAAAATTAATAATAGTAATTAGTTGTGGCTGATGTAGTTATTGGTTAGATTATTATAAAATTATCTCATTTCCTATACATCAATAATGGGCGAGTGATACAAAAGGTTATCAAAATAGAGAAATTCTATAGCTCACATCTTTAGTATTCTTTTATTACCAGAAATGAAAAATAACTTGATATGTAGATTGGAATTTTAAATTGAAAAAACAAGGCAATGGGATGATAAATTCTAATTCTATTTACATGGGAAACAAATTCAAAGATCCAAAGAATAATAAATAAATATAGAATAAGAAGTCAAACAATTAATAATAAATACATAATAAGAAGTCAAACAATCCTAAACTTTACAATGGTTTACAATATGAAAGATAGAGCTGCGTGAAGTTTTAGTTTGGAAAGCCACTAAACTGACATTCTTGTAAAATCTCATATAGAAGATGGGGACAAGAGTTGGGGACAGAAGATCCCAATAGAAATGATGGCATTCTAAAAAGCTCACCTAATTGTGTCTTATTATTTTATTATTAACACGAATGGATACAGAGAGAAGTAAATCAAACTTTAGCAGTAAAGTTTACCTTGCAGAAGAAATAGTGACAACACTAGTTTGGCCTACTGAGTGTGCAAAAGATGCTAGGGTTTCAGCTTGCATTTCAATTAAATGTTTACCGCAAAACTTATAACTTAAACTCAAAACCTGCAAACCTAAGGATGCATAGACAGATCATAAATGATCCAAAATTATAGATGGAATATGAGAAAGCTAGATAAGTATTTATAGGGAGATTCAAAGACCGAGAGAGATAGAAAGAAGCAAACTAAAGGAGATTGAAGCAACCAAATATCAATATTGAAAATCACATTTTCCAATTTTCTCTCCAATTTCTAAGTAAGCAAACAAATTAATAGAGAGATTGAAGCAACCAGATATCAAAAAAGAGCCAACACATCCCTTGAGTTTTCCAGAAATTAATCCAGTATATCATCACAAACTTCCACTCAATCACATATAATATGTACCAAATCACTCCAAAATCTATACACATAGGTATTTGACATACATATAAATAAGAGAATAATTGAATTAAATCAAAGTGATTCAATCAAATATCAAGAGTTCAAACACATTCAAATTGAATATTGCAAGGGTCATTCATCGATCCAAATCCTAGGAGTAGATTCAAATCACAAACTAAGAAAAAAATGGAGTAAGATAGAAACAGAGAGAAGAATTTTCGAGAGAAAATACCTTGAACTCGATCGAAACCCTAGGTGTAGATTGAAACCCGAAAACAAGAAGAAACAGAGAAAGAAACTTGAGAGAGAGAGCGCGTACCTTCAATGATCGAGTTCGAAATAGAGAGAGCACAAGATTGAGAAGAACATGAAGGGGAGAGAGAGAGAACGAGATTGAGAGATTCATACCAGTGCGAACTGAGAGAGAGAGAGAGAGAGAGAGAGAGAGAGAGAGACAAAGCGAGAATGCGTGCAAGAGAGAGAACAATCAGTGTTTGTGAAGGGCAGGGCAAATAAAAGGAAAATGGGAAAATAAATAGAAGGAAATAACGAATAAATTGGTTATTTGTGACGGATAATCAGGTGGTTGCAAATTATATGGTAGCAAATAGTCATTTTTTTAGTAGTGACAATTCGAGTGTGTGTTTCAATATATGTATTTGTCATGTTATGTAGGTCACGTGCCTTAAGTTAAGTGAATTACCTACTCTACTTATCCATTTGGAGCCACTGGTTATCTGTGAGTAATAACACTGTAAAGTTATGTTTGACTTTAATTATTTTCTGATGATATGAAATGATCAGTTGTTTGAAATGCTATGTTTTGTATGAATGAATGATTGTCCAAGTTTCTTGAAAAGTAATTGTGGTATCCTTAGTAGAGGCCCTCGCCCAGGGGACATAATATTGTGGCTTATGGTCATGAGGCCCTCGTCCGGGGGAGATAATACCATGGCACAGACCCATGCCTAGGGGAAACAATATCGCGACTCATATAAGAGATATGTTACTCGGTACTAGATGTTCCTTTTGGAACTTGATATGCTTGACCAAAGGGATATGTTTATGCTAATAGAGGTACCATACATGATTTGAATATGAATAAGACTATGACTCTATTTCTGCTATAAACCTGATTATGATTCTGATTTGCTACGAGATTATGTAGGTGACCAGACACATGACCAGACCCAAAGTTCAGGATCTGGCACCTCTGTTTTGTCAGCCAATCGTTGTGCCTCCGAAGAGGTTCCCTGGTGTGATCAAGTCAAGTCTAAGTGGCAATAGTAAAGACCTTATATGTTTGTTTGTAATACGAACAAGTCTTTTGTTTTGTGTATAAAAGCTATTTTCCTTTTTGGGCTACAACTGTATCAAATGTGATGAAGACCAATGCATCATGATGTCCCATTTATGAATATATTATATAAGATTTCAAATTTCTTTCCCATGTATATTTGCACGGCTCTAAGGATTATTCATATTTGGTATATTTGCTTCCGCAGTCCCCAATTAAATGTTATTCTGTTAAGAGGCCTTCGGTAATCCAAGGATTACTGGCCGGTTACGACACTAAACCTATAAGGGCAAGTTTGGGTCGTGACAAGTCTAGCCTACTCTCCCCAATCCAATTGCGTCTCCCCAACTTTGTTGTCTACTCCTCTGCTGTCCTCTGCTCTTCTCCACCCTCTACAACTAGCCCGGTCCCTCTCTTTCCCAACCCCAATATCTCTCGCTGCCCATTCCGCAACTTCATTTCTTATTCTTTTTCTTCTTCTTCTTGTTCAAAGCCTAGATCTAGTAACCCAAACCTTTCTTATTACTCAAACCCTAGCTGGATGAAAGGTGGATCATGACAGAGGGTTATCGAAAAGGGTTGTTGGTAGTGGGGGGTGTGGCATTGTCGTTGAGAATGAAATGATGGATGGGTTGTCTGCGATAAGGGTGGTGAAGACTGATGGTTATTGCAATTGAGAGAGATAGAGAAATCGCATGTGGAAAAGAGATCGCGATCTAGCGATTGCGACTGAATGGAAGGGAGCTATAGTGGTGGTGGTGGCGAAAGGAGACAACGATGGGGGACTGACAAAAAGGGGCAGCGATGAAAGGAAGTGAGATTGGAGAGGATGAAGTAGTGGCAAGAGAAGGAGAGAGGTTGGGGAGGGGCGACAACCATGAGAGGTTAAGAGAGGCTGAGAAAGGAACGGCGCCGATTGAAGGCGATGGTTGCCGGCGATGATTAGGGTTAGGGTTTGTTGGAGAAGATGAGGATAGTTTTGTATTATCTGAAACTTATTAGTGTGTATTGAGACAAAATTAAAAGTTTTAATTTGTATATAGTGTGAACTGAGTAAATGGTGTGTATTAAGACAAGTAATAGTGTGTAAATAGAATTACCCATTTATAAAATGATGTAATAGACTTGCCAGTGAGTTTATTACTTCAAAACAAAATCTCATCAAGATTACTTATCATTGAAATTACCACTACTAGTACAAGACCATATCATTTTGATGGATAATTACAAAAAAATTTATGATAAAATAGAACTATTTAGTCTCACGTTGAGCAACGCAATGAAGTGGGTAGGGAAGCGAAACATATAAGCTTATAGTTTCTAGGATGTATAATCCACCAAGCAGTTGGGCTCATATGAGAAAGAAAAAAAAAATTATAATTTTATTCATAATTAAATAAGTAAACAAGATTCAATTTAAGTATAACTCACAATATACAAATTTTACATTAATTTAAAATTTGTACCTTACAAACCATTTTCAAGGTAAAAGATGACATTAAAAGGTCATTCTAAGAGCATCTCTAATAGTAATTGTTATTATAGTATTGGCAAAATTATAATTTGACATGCTACAGTAATAAATTGTCAAATTATAGTAATAAAATTTCAATGGTACAAAGTCATTTTGGCATAATCCCAACCAAGATCAGGGCATTTTTCAGGACAACTACTCTAAACTATTGGGCTCATCCCCTAGGACATCTGCAGGATGACCACTTTATGTAATATCTGATGCAATCGGCATGTGCATAAACTGTTGTTGTTGTTTGATTCTATTTAACAAAATTTTGGTGAAATTTGTTTAATTTTTTTTAAAAAAAAAAAAAAAATTGATTTGTTAAAAGGATGAGAAAGGAAGGGAGAGAAGGAAGGAAGGAAGAAAATCAATTGATTTTGACTAAGCTAGCAGATTTGACATTTGTCAAAACTTGTGTCAAATTTAACACAAATTTTGACAATTATCAAATTTGATAGTTGCTATGACGTGCCACCAAAAAACCCAAATCAACTCAAATTACCATATTTTAACTTTGACTACTGTTATAGTTAATGCTCTAACAAGGTGGCTTAGGCCTACAAAAGAGGCGATTAAAGTTGTTCCAATTTTGTATGAAAACAACCATTAGTGCTTGTCCATTTCTTAGTACACAAAAGATGCAAAACATTATTTGGCACACTGCAGGAAAACAAAACAAAACTCAAGAAAGTGAACTGAATTGTGGCCAAAACTGTACACCTTATAGCTTTTTGCATGTGGAAGGGAAATGAATTGGGAAAGGTCCAGCTTGTCGTTGTCTTTAGTTGGAGATCGAGATTGGATCTTTCAGTTTACTCGGTGGGTCTACTTTTAGATTCTGTTTCAATAATTTAAACTGTTCACATTTTAGAATTCGTCCAATATATTATTCTTCTAAAAAATCAAGACGATCGGATAACGGTAACTACGTGTTCGAATCAATTTTCTATAAAAAAAATAGACAGTAAAAAAATAAACGGTTCATATAAAACTGATTCAAATGTGTAATTGCCATTATTCGATCGACTTAATTTTTTATAATTATAATATATTTGACAAATCCTAAAATATGAATAGTTCGAATTATTGAAATAAATTTTAAAATATAGGCTCATCGAGCAGACTGAAGGGTCCAATCTTAACCTCTAACAAAAAACGAGTTAGACCCATTGAGAAAATGTGGCTATGCTTTGTTGTTCCATCATAGTGTAATGTAATCATTCACCCAAAAAATGAAAAAAAGAAAAGAAAAAAGGAAATGCAAAAATTGGTCTTTGTGAACCCTGATTTTCAACCATCTGGTGTAGTTGAGTTTGCCACTATGTATATTTTTCTATCGGAGGTTAGAGAAGGTTAATCCTATAATAATAATAATAATAATAATAATAATAATAATAATTTCGTTGCATTATTAGGATTTTTATTATAGAACGAATTATACTAACCGTCTCTATTCGTGTCACTTCAATTTTTGATTTTTCAATTGTAACTTATTTGACCATAAATTTTGAATCTTATTCCAAATAAGAATAATTGAAAATACCATTGCTCAATTTCAATGGCAAAATCGTCAATTTGATAAAATATAAATTAATTTGACAAAAATAAATGTCAAAAAAATATTTTTAAATTTTTAAAAATTATTTCTATCCACCATAGATAAAATTATGTAAAATTGATAAATCTTTTAGATATTTATTTTTTTTTTATCAAATTAATTTTTATTATGTGTTTGGATGATGATTATGAGTAGATGTTAGGATTTTAATATATAATCGATATATTTAATATATGAAATGTTTTTTGGTTTTAGATTTTTTAATTTACTGGATATTGGTTTAACAATGATATCAAATTGTCGCCATATTTGACTTTTGAAAAAATAGAAACTAATTTAATGAAAATAAAAACTACCCATTACATGATCATCATCTAAACACTTAATACAAATTAATTTGGTAATAAATAAATAAATATATGTTTAAAAGATTTATCAATTTTACATAATTTTATCTTTAATGGGTAGAAATAATTTTTAAAAATTTAAAAACATATTTTTAACATTTATTTTTGTCAATTTAGTTTATATTTTATCAAATTTACGATTTTGCCCTTGAAATTAAGCAATGTTATCTTCAATTGTCTTTGTTTGGAACAAGATTCAAAATTCAGAATCAAATATGTCACAATTAAAAAATTAGAGACCAAAGTGACACAAATTCTAAACTATAGGAACCGTTAGTATAATTCGTATTTTATTGTATTAAGTCAGTAATTTTTTCTTATTATGAGTTTTTTTGTTGTTGTTGTTATTGTTGTTGTTGTGGTTGTTGTTGTGTGCCTCGTGATGGTTGTTAAATTTCTATGTATTGTTGGATCTAATTTCCTGTGTAGAATTAGATTCTTAGATTCTTAGAAAAAGAGAGTAAAATTGCATTTGTTGGAAAAATGATGAAATTCATCTAATAACATAATACTGAAAGACAGAAATACTGAAATACTGAAAGACTGAAATACTGTTTAATGAACTGATTTCATTACTGTAAGGACATTCATTCATAACCTCTTTACGCATTATGTTATTCACTGGGCTTTAGCTCACTGTTTATATGTATATGTAGGTTCTCAGCAGCCAGACCGAAGCTAGGAGCGTGGGTTAGTCCCCAGTTTTGTCAAGCCAGCCTATGTGCCTCACTGCGAGGTTCCGAGACGCTATGCCATGGCTAGGGGTGTTTTTGTTTCCCCACCTGTCTCCCTACTGTTTTGTGTTACTGTTTAGACTGTTATCCCTCTTACTGCCCTGTTGTCAAAGGATTTGATCCCTGTACGGACTGACTGTAAATGATTGTATAGACTGTACTGTTCTAAACTGTTTGAATGCATGAAAAATGTTTTTGGCATGTAGATTGTCACAGCTCAATGGACACTAGTTATTTACTGTATTGGCTTCCGCCAGTTCCCGAACTCGTTTTTATCGTTTCATCAGCAGCCTTGGTAATCTCGATTCTTGGCGATTCTGATGCTAAACCCATAGGGTCGGGTTTGGGTCGTGACAGAGTGGTATCAGAGCGATACTTAACCACGAGTTATACCCCACACACGTGTCCAAACGAGCTATAGGGTGTCCTAGAAGTGATTAGGGCATTTCATGAACTGGAAAAAGTGTGTGGCTATGTTATGATTGAATACATGTCCATGTGATAACTGTCTAAACATGCAACTGTTTAATGCTATAATTGCTATAACTGTTATAACTGCTTATAGTGAAATGGACAATGCAAATGAACCTAAATCCTCATCTACCGAGGCAAGAATGGCCAGAATGGAAAGAATGATGGAACTGTTAACTGCTAGACTTGAGCAACAGAAGAACCAACAGCCCCTACCTCCTCGTCCTCCGGTACAGCTGGAACTAAATGCAAATGTGAATGATGGGGACATTATTGCCCTTACCCATAAGTTCAGCAAACTGAAACTGCCGCCCTTTCAGGGAGGCCTTGAACCGCTAAAGGCTGAAGCTTGGGTGCTTGAAACAGAAAAATTGTTGGAAATGTTTCCGCGTTCAAGCCAATAAAGTATCGTTAGCAACCTTCACCCTTCAAGAAGAAGCAAGAAGGTGGTGGATGTTGACCATGACGATGTAATACTATTATGACTTGGGCTCAGTTCAAGGAGTCCTTCTTTGAAAAGTATTTTCACCAGTGCATCAGGGACAGAAAAGTAACGGAGTTTGAACAACTGAGACAGGGCAAAATGTCTGTTGCCGAGTATGAGAAGAAATTCACCGAACTTGCTAGGTATGCACCACACATGGTGGACACCGATTATAAGAAGGCCAGAAGGTTTGAAGGAGGCCTTAGTGTTGCTATACTGGACCGAATAAATGTTTTGAAACTACCGACTTTTGTGGGTGTTCTCGACCGGGCATTGATGGCCGAGTCGAATATTGCAGCAGTGAAACAATCTGAAACACCAACAACTGAGTGGCAAGGTAAAAGGCAGGGTTTCAAATTCAAGAAAGGCAAGCATAACCCAGCAACCAAGAAACAGAATACGGGGTCGACGACTAGCCCCAGCCAAGGGAGTGGGTTTACTCCACCCTGCTCCGTATGTGGCAATAAGCACAAAGGGGTTTGCTACCAGATTTCTGGAGCTTGTTTCAGGTGTGGCAAGGTGGGCCACAGAATTAAAGACTGTCCCTCTGCCTCAAGGCCAAGAGTAAATCAAGACTAAGCCTGAAAGAAAGATCACCGCAACACCAAAACCGAACCCCAAAGCTACGGAAGGAGCCTATGAGGCAGGCGAGTGTTCGCCTAGTACCGGAGACGCAAAACATCGAGATCAAGTAGTCGTATCCTCTCTATCTGTGCTCAAAATGCATATGTGTTGATTGATTCGGGTCTACACATTCGTATGTATCGCATGCTTTTTCGCAGAAATTGAATAGACCCTTAGTACCCTTGAACTATCTGCTAGCTGTATCATCACCTGTTGGGGGATCCACGACATGTGCTTATATGTATCCCGCCTGTGAGATTATTGTTGGGGATATGCATCTATTTATTGATTTACTGCCATTGAATATTGATCACTTTGATGTAATATTGGGGATGGATTGGTTACAAAAATATCATGCCACTATAGACTGTGTAACAAAACAAGTAGTTTTCCGTCCACCGGGTTTGCCTGAATTTGTGTTTAATGGGAGTGGAGTAGTACCTCCTCCGTATCTGATTTCTTCTGTGAAAGCTGTTAAACTGATTAGAAAGGGGTGTAAAGGATATCTGTGTTCTGTGCTGACTGTGCCTACTGATGATAGTGTTAAAACTGATGTGAATTGTATTCCTATAGTCAGAGAATTCCCAGATGTATTTCCAGATGATTTGCCAGGGGATTTGATTGACAGGGAAATTGAATTTACTGTGGATGTGATTCCGGGTACACAGCCGATATCTAAAGCTCCTTACAGAATGGCCCCAACTGAACTGAAGGAATTGAAAGTGCAATTGCAAGAATTGTTAGACAAGAAGTTCATCAGGCCCAGTACTTCACCGTGGGGTGCACCTGTTTTGTTTGTAAAGAAGAAAGATGGCTCGCGGAGACTGTGTATTGATTACCGCTGAATCCAACAAGGTAATCAGAAGAATAAATATCCATTACGGGGTATTGATGATTTATTTGACCAGTTCCAGGGTGCACAAGTGTTTTCCAAGATTGATCTTAGATCGGGGTATCATCAACTGAAAGTTAAACCGGAAGACATCGATAAAACTACTTTTAGAACGAGGTATGGCCATTATGAATTTTTAGTTATGCCGTTCAGAGTTACGAATGCCCTCGGCATTTATGGACCTCATGAATGTAATTTTTAAACCATACCTTGATGATTTCATTGTGGTATTTATTGATGACATCCCGATTTATTCTAAGACTAGAGAAGAACATGAACACCATCCGAGACTTGCCTCAGAACCTTAAGAGAATGTAAATTGTATGCTAAATTGTCTAAATGTGAATTTTGGCTTGATCATGTTATGTTTTGGGGGCATGTTGTTAGCAAAGATGGAATTTCATGATCCGCAGAAAATTGAAGTCAGAGTAAATCGCCTAGACCAACAAATGTGACCAAGTCCGAAGCTTTTTGGGCTTGGCTGGATATTATAGAAGGTTTGTCAAAGACTTCTCCAAAATTGCCTTACCACTGACTCAGTTGACTCAGAAGGGGACACCATTTGACTGGACTGACCAAAGGGAATCGGCATTTCAAGAATTGAAAACCCGACTTGTGACTGCACCGGTTCTGACTCTACCTTCAGGTACGGATGGTTATACTGTATTTAGTGATGCTTCTTATAAGGGTTTGGGGTGTGTTTTAATGCAGAATGGGAGAGTTATTGCTTATGCTTCCCGACAGTTGAGACCACATGAAAAGAACTACCCGACTCATGACTTAGAACTTGCTGCAATAGTGTTTGCACTGAAAATTTGGCGTCACTATTTGTATGGAGCAACATGTGAAGTGTGTACTGACCACAAGAGCCTGAAGTACTTTTTCACTCAGAAAGAACTGAATATGACACAGCGGAGATGGCTGGAACTGATCTAAGATTATGACCTACAAATTTTGTACCATCCGGGAAAAGCTAACACTATTGCTAATGCATTGAGCCGAAAGTCAATTGCCAACTTAGCTTGTTTGCTCACCGGGCAGAAAAAATTGCTTCATGATCTGGAAAAGTCTGAAATTGAAATTGTTTTGAGAGAACAAGGTGGAACAATAATCGCATTCTTGCTCAACCAAAGATTGATTGAGGAAATTAAAGAAAAACAACAACTGGATGATTTCTTGAAAAAGGTTATTGAAGAAAGGGATTCTAAACCGAGACCGGGGTTCAAATTTGAGAACAATGTATTGAAATTTCAAGAAAGACTGTGTGTGCCGAATGACCCTGAACTGAAAAGAAAAGTACTGCAAGAGGGCCACAATTCAAAATTGTCTATCCACCTGGGGAACACGAAAATGTACCAAGATCTGAAACAGAATTTTTGGTGGCCGGGAATGAAGAAGGAAATTGCCGACTTTGTGTCCAAATGTCTTCACTGCCAACAAGTCAAAGCTGAACATCAACGACCCGCGGGCTTACTGCAACCCTTACCCATACCAGAGTGGAAATTGGAGCATATCACGATGGATTTCATCGTTGGATTACCTCGCTCCAGAAAAGGTATGGACTCTATTTGGGTTATTGTTGATAGATTGACTAAATCTGCACACTTCCTACCTGTCAAGACAATTTATAATGCGCATAAATTGGTACATTATCTATATTGACGAAATTGTGAGATTGCATGGAGTGTCAGATCTATTGTTTCGACAGGATTCAAGTTTACATCGAGGTCGCAAAGCCTCTGACTGCATTGGAGTCAATTGAGGCCGAGTAGTGCCTATCATCCTCGAGCCGGATGGACAATGTAAAGGACCATCCAGACTTTAGAGGATCTAATCGAGAATGTGTGTCCTTGATTTTCGTGAAACCGAAAGTCATTTGTCGTTGGTTGAGTTCGCCACAACAACAAATACCATTCGAGTATTGGAATGGCGCCTTCGAGGCATTGTATGGCGAAAATGTAGATCTCCAATTTGTCGGGCGAAGTTGAAATGGGCCTTGCTTGGGCCCGAGATTGTATATGAAACGATCAAAAGATAAACCGATACAACAAAGACCGAAAACGCATAGTAGATGTAAAAGTTAGGCGGATGTCGTAAGACGATGAGAGTATGAAGTGGGTGATCACGTGTTTGTGAAAGTGACACCAATGAAAGGCCGACTCGTTTTGGAGTCAAAGGCGTTAGCGCCAAGATATGTGACCGTATCGGACGTTATTGAGAAAATCAATCCGGTGGCGTATCAAGTTGCACTTCCTCCTGAGATGGAGCATATGCATAACGTCTTCCACATTTCGATGTTGAGGGACTATCTCTGGGATCCCTTCCACGTGATTGAGCCTGCTCGTATCGTGTTGAGTGATGACTACACTTACGAGGAACGGCCTATACAGATTGTGAACCGACGGATCAAGAAACTGAGAAACAAAGAGATCTCGCTGGTGAAAGTTGATTGGCAGAACCATGGTGGCGTCTATGCCACTTGGGAAAGGGAAGATGACATGGCGAAAAGATATCCTGATTTGTTCCCACTGGATCCTGTTTTCTTCCGTATCGAAGGTAACTCGAGTTTAGAGGACTAAACTCCTTATAAGGAGGAGACAGAACAACCTTCGCACCGATCATCGATAAATTACCAATTAGCTACCGTTATTGCTAAACCGGATCGCTTATGACTAATAATTGAACTAATCAAGTATCGACGGATCGATTGAAATCAAACCTAAATTGAATAAGTTTATCTATTATATTGCATTTCTATCTGCTTGATTGATTGATTATCTGTTTGAGTTTATGTGTTTAAACTGCTAATTGAAGGCCTTATCGGCGGCCGAATTAGAAACCGTTTAAAGTTTTGGAATCAGTAGAATATTTGTGATTTAATGATATGTTTATCTGAAAATTGATTAGGAATGATTAAATTAGATTTAAATGAATTAATTACAAGTTGTAGCTTATCTACCAAATTGCCATGGTTAGTGGATATTTGTTTATTGATTTTCAAGAGCCTTCTTACACCCAAACAAACACTTAATCAGCCCCTATTTTTGAATCTAGCCGACCATAGTTAGAGAGAGAGAGAGAGATTTGAGCTCATCTTGTGAATTGCTAGAAGAACTTGAAGATTTGTAACATAGATTGCTAATTTGAGCTTGCAAGACTTGTAATTGAGACTTAGGTAAGAAAATCCATCTTCTTCTTGTTGTCTTGAGCTTCATCTTGCATGTTCTAGGCTCCATTGTAGAATCAAGCCATGATTTAGTGCATAGAGGTTGAATTATGCTTGAATTCATGCATGCATGGCCATTTTGGTGCATTTTGAAGTTGAATTCATGATGGATTGTACATGCATGCTCATGTTTCTATCAAAGTCCATGTTTTCATTTTGTCTTCCAACTATTGAGCTCATTAGAGCAAGATTTGAACCTTGAATTTGGTTAAAAACTCATGCATTGCATGTTTTGAAATTGTTCTTGAAAATGGGTTGAATTTTGGATTTAATTGACTCACCTTTGGGGCTTGAATTCATAAATTGGCTTTTGAAACTTGTTATACATTGTTTTGGGATGTACTTTCCAGAATTTGGGCCCAAGAGGTCGAGAATTGAGTTGAGACTGCTTGGTTTGAGCTTGGAAGGCAAATCTGGAAATTCCAGATTTGGCTTCTTCGCTCGAGCGACCAACGTTTCCTTTGAGCCACGCTTGAGCGAAGGATTGGTGGCTCGAGTGTAAAAATCGAGCATCCAGTACTTTTACTGTTTCATCAAACCGCTCGAGCGAAGGATTGTTCGCTCTAGCGAGGCCTTTGATTTTGGAAGCTCGCTCGAGCGAAGAAAGGCTCGCTCGAGCGAGGCTCTTATTTCAGCAAATTATGCAAAATGTTTTCTAAGTGTATTTTTGCATCCTCATCCCATCCTAGGCATTCTTAGGCCTAGTTTAAGGCATCTTAATGAGGATTTAGACATAGAACCACACCGAGAAAATTTAGGGATTTAATTATCATCCTTCCCGACTGTGAAACTTAGTGTGTGTGCTATTTGTTAACCTGCTTAGGGTTGGTTTCTGGGACGCTTCTAGCCGCTATTAGCCCAATCTCTGTGAGTAACAATTGTGTAAAGATATGTTCAAAATGATTATCTTTTGATAATCGAATCAACTATTTATTGAACCGATATTGTTTCTTGAATGAATGTATGTCCCAGATTCAACTGCATCAGTGGCATCCTTAGCACTTATCACATCGTTACAGATCTCTCGCTTCCTTGTGGAACCATACCTTATTGATTGATGGCCATCACTACCGCTGGGTCTGTAAGACTGGTCTTTAAGACTCATCACATCGCACCGATAGGCTAATTGATGTACCACATATGACCGATTGATCAAATCTTGAAAGATCGAATATCATTAATGAACTGATTTCATTATCAGTAGGACATTCATTCATAACCTCTTTACGCATTATGTTATTCATCGGGCTTTAGCTCACCGCTTATATATATATGTAGGTTCTCGCATGCATCGAGCTAGGAGCGTGGGTTAGTCCCCAGTTTTGTCAGGCCAGCCTATGTGCCTCACTGCGAGGTTCCGAGACGCTATGCCATGGCTAGGGGTGTTTTTGTTTCCCCACCTGTCTCCCTATTGTTTTGTGTTACTGTTTAGACTGTTATCCCTCTTACTGCCCTGTTGTCAAGGGATTTGATCCTCGCATCGACCGATCAGAAATGATTGTATAGATCTGTCGTTTCTAAACCGCTTTGAATGCATGAAAAATGTTTTTGGCATGCATTGTCACACCAATGGACACTAGTTATTTATCGTATTGGCTTCCGCCAGTTCTCGAACTCGCTTTTATCGTTTCTACTATTAAGCAGGCCTTCGGTAATCTCGGATTACTGGCCGGTTACGGTGCTAAACCATAGGGTCGGGTTTGGGTCGTGACACCAAGGGTGGTTTGTGAGTACTCGGACGTCTTTCCCGATGATCTTGTTGGTTTGCCACCGTATCGAGAGATTGAGTTCTCTATTGACCTAGTGCCCGGCACGGCGCCAATTTCTATGGCACCTTATCGTTTTGCCCCAGCCGAGTTAGTTAAGTTGAAGATTCAGCTCCAGGAGTTGTTAGATAAGGGCTATATCCATCCTAGTGTTTCGCCGTGGGGAGCACCGGCCCTCTTTGTTAAAAAGAAAGGTGGTGCTTTGAGACTGTGTATAGATTATCGAAAATTGAATCGGGTTACGGTTAAGAATATGTACCATATGCCTCGTATAGATGATTTGTTTGATCACCGAAGGGTTCCTGTTGTTTTTCTAAGATAGACTTGAGATCGGGTTATCATCGTTGAGAGTCGTGAGGAGGATATTCAAGACGGCATTCCAGACGCGGTATGGCCACTATGAGTTTCGTGATGCCATTTGGGCTCACCAATGCACCTAAAGAGTTTATGGATTTGATGAACCGGATCTTCGTGAGAATTCTTAGATCGCTTTTGTAGTCGCCTTTGTGGACGACATTCGATTTATTCACCTTCGAGGAGGAGCACGAGGAACACTTGAGAGTGGTGCTTGAGTTACTTAGAGCCCATAAGCTTTATGCTAAGTTTGGGAAGTGTGAGTTCGGCTAGAAGAGGTGAAATTCTTAGGCCATGTCGCTTTACGGGAAGGGGTGTCGGTTGATACATCTAAGACGGAGGCAAGGCAAGACAGGCACCTAAGAGTGTGTTTGAGATCCGTAGTTTTCGGGATTAGCTGGGTATTATCGGTTTGTGAAAGATTTCTCGTGTTAGCCGCCTTTGACTAGATTGACTCGGAAGGGAGTCAAATTTGTATGGATTGAGACTTGTGAAAAGTCGTTTCAGAAGTTGAAAGTTAGACTGACCACCGCTCCAATATTGATTATTCCGGAGAGAGGGTTGGGTTATGCAGTCTATTGTGACGCTTCACGAGAGGGTCTGGGTTGTGTATTAATGCGAGAAGGGAAAGTGGTTGCCTATGGTTCACGACAGTTGAAAATTCACGAGAAGAATTACCCTATGCACGATCTAGAGTTGGCAGCTGTGATATTTGCCTTGAAGATTTGGAGGCATTATCTATATGGTGAGAAATTTGAGGTATTCTCGGATCATAAGAGTCTGAAATATCTGTTTACACAGAAAGACTTGAATTTGAGGTAGAGGAGGTGGATGGAGTTTATTGAGGATTATGACTTCGAGTTGCATTATCATCCGGGGAAGGCCAATGTTGTGGCCGATGCCCTTAGCAGGAAATCTGTTGGTGACGTTGCTAGTATAGCCATCCGAGAATGGGAGATGTTGGGTGCAATTGGAGAGTTCGATTTGCTTTATCGGCTTGAGGTCATGACATTGTTTTGTTGTTGCACAGCCTACACTTGTGACTCGAGTGTTAGAGGCTCGTGAGAGGTGACCTTGAGGTAGAATCCTCTTGAGAAGATTTCCGTGGGAAGGTTGAGAAGGGTTTGACGGTGTATCCCGACCGAGTGTGAGATACCGAGACCGTTTGTTTATGCCGAGTCTTGCCGAGAGGAGGTACCGAGAGTTTCATCATTCGCTCTTGCGGTGCATCCGGAGGCACTAAGATGTATCGGCATTTAGGTCGCCATTTTGGTGGCGGGTATGAAGAGAGATGTGGCACTTTAGTGTCTAAGTGCCTTACTTGTCGCCAAGTGAAGGCCGAGCATCGAGGCCACGGTTTGTTGCAACCCTTGCCTATTGCCGAGTGGAAGTGGGAGCATGTCACTATGGACTTCGTTGTGGGTCTTCCGAGGACTCAGCGGGGTAGTGATGCTATTTGGGTGGTTGTAGATCGGTTGACTAAGTCGGCGCACTTCATTCCTATGCGCGTGAGAGATTCGATAGATCATCTTGTCGACTTGTACATTCGGGATATAGTGAGGTTGCACGGGGTCCTAGTGATCATCTCAAATAAAGATCCTTGTTTCACTGCCAGGTTGTGGCAGAGTTTGCAGAGTGCCTTAGGCACTAAGTTGACCTTTAGCACGGCTTATCATCCTCAGACTGACGGGCAGTCCGAGCGTACTATTCAGATCCTTGAGGATATGCTCCGGGGTTGTGTTCTTGATTTCAGTGGGTCGTGGGAGAGGCACTTGCCTTTGGTGGAGTTTGCCTACAACAACAGTTTCCAGTCTAGTATTAGTATGGCACCGTTTGAGGCCTTGTATGGCCGACCGTGTAGATCTCCAGTTTGTTGGGCCGAGGTGGGTGATGCACCTCTATTGGGTTCGGAGTTGGTGAGGGAAACGACGGAGAAAGTTGAGCTTATCCGTAAGAGACTTGTTACAGCCCAAAGTCGTCAGAAATCTTATGCCGACCGTAGGAGGAGACCTTTAGTGTTTAAGGTGGGTGATCATGTCTTTCTGAAGATATCACCTAGACAAGGATTGATGAGGTTTGGGAAGAGCGGGAAGTTGTCCCCTCGGTTCATAGGTCCTTTTGAGATCCTTGAGAGGATTGGCGAGGCTGCTTATCGTTTAGCTTTGCCACCGCAGTTGTCCGGAGTACATGACGTGTTTCATGTGAGTATGCTGCGGAAGTATGAGCCGGATCCATCACATGCGTTGATTGACCGATTTAGTGGTTGACGAGGATGTCTCGTATGAGGAGAGACCAATTCGAGTCTTGGATAGACGGATCAAGTTTTGCGAGGCAAGACCATCCCTTTGGTAAAGGTTTTGTGGAAACATCACGAGGTGGAGGAAGCCACTTGGGAACGTGAGTTGGAAGTCCGCGAGAAATATCCCACATGTTTATTGATATGTAATTTTTGTAATATTGTTGGACTTAAGGATTTTATATATATGTCTTAAGTTGTAAAACATTGAGAATGTTTTGGTTTAATGATAGTTGTTTGAAATTTGCTTCATAATGGAAGTGGAATGTCACATTTATAGATTGAATGTGTTTTATATATATCATGGAATTGAATATGATATGGAAATGGGAATCATGTATATTGAAATTGTTAAAATTGGAAGGAAAATGCATAATACTGATACAGGTTGAAATATATGTTGTTTTATATACATATTGTGAAATGCCTCTTGATAAGAGATGAAATGACCGGCATTGGGTCAAGTGGTTTATTATTGTATTGTCATATTGTCGGAATTGGAGAAAAACCTGTTTTTGAAAAACTTATGCTTAATTTCGGGGACGAAATTCTTTAAGGGGGGGAGGTTATAGCGACCCCGGTTTTTTCCTATTTTATTACTATATCCGGACTTAGGTTCCGTGGATCCTATCATTGTATAATTGTTGCTGTCGTCCTTTATTTTCTCATTTGAGTTATAGGATGTGTTGGGCAGGTTTGTTTCAGGTTGGTTGGGTCCGGAAACCAAGTGTTGCTGTCCAGTTTTTTGGGTTGGTCGCTCGAGCGAGGGTTTGGTTGCTCGAGCGAGGGTTGAGTTTTGTCTCTGGTGGCTTGAGCCAGGGTTTCTTCGCTCGAGCGAGAGATTGCGTCTGTTATAAACCTGAGAGCAGTGTTTCTTCGGTCGAGCGATCTTTTCTTCGCTCGAGCGAGCGAGATGTATGTTTTCGAGTTCTTTGCTCGAGCGAGCATTCTGTCGCTCGAGCATGCTTCTGGGTTGCAGGCCTGAAGCATTGCATTCTTGGCTCGAGTGAGATTTTCTTCGCTCGAGCGAGCGTTTCTTGTGTCTGGTCGCTCGAGCGACCATGTATTCGCTCGAGCGAGCCTGTTTTATATAAATACGCAGCAGCGGGATTTTAAACAGTTTTTTATCCTCTTTTTGATCCCAAACCCTAGTTCCGAGTTTTCTCTCTCCTTACTCACCTTTTCTCTTAGGTTTGACCTACTTAGAGTGTGTTTCTACCCTAGATCCTTTATTAAAAAGATAGTGTGGGTCGAGGGCTTCAGTTTAATCTGAACGATCTTGGTTTTGGAGCACTTTGGAGTTTGGGTCATCATCTCCGTCTTCTAATTTTTGGGTTATTTCTTCGAGGTAGGGATTTCCTACTCCATCTTATGAGTTTTGTTCTAAGTTTTGGTACTTTAATGTGGTGGGGGTATTTTGGTAATTTTGGAAAAAACCCTAGTTGTTTTAATAAATTGATTTGTACAATTAATTTGAGGAAAATTGGGAATATTAGTTGAATTCATGGAATTGGGGATTTATAAGTTTAAATGGTGTAGTTGGATTATTTAATCACTCTCCTATTTAAATGTTGAGATTATTATTGTTATTATATTTTATTTCTTATTTAGAAATAACTGTTTTGGGCTATCGGTGGAGGATAGTCATGATTGTTGTAGACATTGCATGTAGATTAGGGCAAACTAGAACTAATCACATTTGCTAAATCATTAATTTTGACTATTGAATTAGTACAGAAAATACATGTATTGGTTGAGCATTGCATATGCATATTGTGTGGGAGGAGATAGGGGATGTACTCCACGGTTTAGGGAAGATAGGGATGGACCTCTAAACCGGATTTTGTTTGGGAGGAGATAGGGGATGGACTTCATTAGCATCACTTTTATGTGTGCTTATTTATATTGAAGTGTTTTATTGATACATCACTAAAATGTGTATCAATATGGAAGTATGAAGTGTTTTGATATGAGCCTAAGTCTCATTTGTGTTGTTGATATTGGAAGTAATGTGAATATGCTATATAGTTCACAGTTGTAAGTTTGGCCAGGTTTTGAGCCATATTGATAATAATGGATATTGATAAGTGTCATAGATATTAGTGTCTTAAGATTGTATATTGATATAATTGATTAACATGGTTAACCATCTATTGAATGCTATTGCTTTATTCAATGCTTATAATTGATTTAGTATATTTCTACTGGGCTGTGGCTCACCCTTTAAGGGAACATCATTTTTAGGTCCAAGTGATTCGCTACCTCCAAGGACTTAGTTTGGAAGGAACCGGATTTTGAAGCCTTGTTTTAAGTTATTTGTTTTTATTTGACTTACATGTAAACATTCAAGCCTAGGGCTTTATTTGTATTTGAGTTAGAACTCATAATTTTGTGTCCAAGTGTTGGCTTGGCAAGTTGTAAGCCCGTAGGGCATTTATTTTGATGTTACATGTAATGTCTTATTTTAGTAATATTCTGATGAATGAATTGTGGTATATTTACTTAAGTAATGCATCTTATTATTGTGTATGTCATGGGTTATTTTTGAGGGCGTGACAGAAAGTGAATTAAATACACATCCATGTTTCCTAGGTCCACACAATATTCTTTTCTCTTTTTTTTTTTAACCCAAATGACGTGTATATAAAATAAAATAAAAATAAAAAAAAAACTACTCTACTCTTGCTTTAGTGTCTTCTTCTTTTCCATGTAACGCATACCAGCGCTGCTCCTACTAGTTGAAGGGAATAAACTTTCAGGACACAATGGAGGCGGCTCTCCCATGAGAACCATTGGAGAATCACTAGTCTTGATGATCTACAACACTACGCTCCACGCTAAGACTAGAAAATGAGATGCTAGAAAGGGCATGCGTTGCAAAGCAAAGGTTTGGATCAGTTTTAGAGCTTATCATGGAATCAGCAGATGCCAGATTGCTGATAACCGGCTGCATTGACTTAACTAGTCCAATTGATGACCCCTGGGGAAAACAAGCAACATTTGATGATAAGTGCATTTTAAATCAGATGTAAACTCACAATCACAAATAACAAGGGGTTTTAGTAAAACTTCAATGAGAGAAAGCATAAGCTTTTATTCAGTCACTCTAGCAGAAATATTTGATGACATACATGCAAGTGTGAAATGTTTGCTAAACGTGATTGACAGGTGTTGAAAGGAGATGAGAGGTGTTTATGTCAGTTTGGCAAGCAATAATCATGTCAGAAATTCAATGCTTCCTCGTGCCATCCATGCAAAATCATTCAAGTGTTTATGCAAAGAAATCATTAGGTACTCCACTCCAATGATAATTGGAAAACCACAGGGCACTTTTTGAAAACAAATGCACACTCACAAATAAAAAAAGAATCAAGATGCATGGCCAACAATATTAAATATTATTGCCCATTGTACTTTGCATCCTAATTCCAGAAATCTTTTACTTTCCAAAATATTTGCACTGTTAACAAATTCTCTTGGTTTATAAATAGGATAGCCCCACTAGAACTCCACTTTAGCTTCCCAAGCTCTTGAATTTCCATAAACTCACATCTTGGAGGAAAGGAGCTATAATTGGAGTGCCAAAGGCACAATTTGAACATCAAGAATTGTGAGAAGTAACAGTAAGCTATGGTGGGGGCTTTTCCATGGATGTTCCGAAGGAATGTTTACTCATACAAACACTACTATAATTCAAGTGCAGGAAACCTAAGTTGCACTTACCAATCAAATATCGGAACTGAGTGACAAGTTTTATTATCACCCGAGGGTGGTAGCCTGATGGACTGGAGGTCATGGGTTCGAGTCCCATAGGTAGTCACTAGGGGGCACAAAGCTCATGCATATACCAAAAGAAACCATATCCACCAAGAACATTCCATTTGACCAAAATTTGGCTGATAGGAAAGAAAGCAATATTTATGAACAAAGTTCCATTTCTCACAACTCAATGGGACTAAGATGTTAGAACTATGCATTGACAGTGACACATTGTAAAGCAGAAAGAGATGAAGGACTAAAACAACAAACAAATGAGCCAATTATAGCTGATGAGAATAATAAGGATAAGATTAAGCAACATAAGAGAAAGCAAGAGTACCTCAGGTGCATATGTGCCTCGATGGTTCAAATCAGCATCGGACATGTCCTTCACTCCTAACAAGCAACCAATTCCATCGTTACCGAACAGTTGTTCTGGATCATTAAGAGCTACACCAAATATTTCTTCATAGTTCTCAATATTCAAGTCAACTTCATTCATATTGAAGTCCTCATAGAATTTATCATCTTCTTCTAAATCAGGTGCTTTTGTTCCAGGACAGCACGTCTGCATATTAATTAGCAGAGGTCAGATTTTTACTCAAGCAACAAAGTAAACAGGTAACCTTAAACATATTCATAATACTATAAAGTTGATCAGTTTTGTATTTTGGCAATCTTATTTGATCTAACAAATTATTACTGCATGCATTTTATTTTAATCTTCTTTACAAGCATGGCTAGGATTGAAAACGTGTCATATAACATTCCAAGAAGAAAGGCCCAAAGCTCAAAGCCAATGAAGACCTCAGAAAATTCTACTAGATTCTTTGAGATTTAATTTCATATCACATAAATGGAGTAACATTACGTCATATAATTTTCACTTACATCTTATGGAACAATCATGGAATACTAAAATGAAGACCTCAGAAACTAGAAGTTAGGTAGCCAAGCAATAGGTAGCAACATTTCAGGATACCTTAGCTCCAAGAAACCTCATTTATCAAACAAATGTGATAAAATTTATCATCCACCAAATTCCACCAACCCATAAAAGTTCCTAATCATATTCTATGTCACCAAACTCGACAAGAAAAAAAAGCAAAAATGAAAAATAAAAAGAAGACGGCATTCTCAATTCCCTTCTTTTTTCTTTTTTCTTTTTTCTTTTTGAAGTGTGGACAGAACATATAATGTTCAAAAACTAGCTAAAAACTTTTAGCTGCAGCAAATCAAGTAGAAATTCTGATTTATGTTATCATGCCATCTAACAACATGATTTTTTGCATTTTTCCATAGCAACATTCCAATATTTAAAACATATATACATATAGGAATAGAAGAAAGAGAGAAGAAATACACATAGGGGGTCTCTCATCATTTATATTGCTAATATATTTAAATCATTAGTTTAGTTTTACCAAGAGAAAGAAGTACAGTATGATGATTTCATGCTATAATTGAGAATACATATTCACACACACACCCCATTGGGAATTGATGAAAAGGTAAAGCTGTACCTAAGAGCTCACTTCCTGTGTAGCTTTAGTATGGACCTTAGAATACGATTGGCCAGATTCAGCAGACCTTAGAATACAAGTCCTAGAAAAGAACCAAATTCACTTCAACAATTACATATGCACTTCATTTTCACATTTAAGTGAAAGGAGACTAAAACAATGTTTACAAGACCTTTTTACCTAACATAACAGAACCAGACTCCACTAACTTCCTTCTATCTATTTTTTCTACTAGAGCTTTGTGCTCTTTGCTTTTCTTCAGTTTACACAACACACCACATCTTATTTTATGACCTTTTTTTTTTTCCTCTTACCCACATGTAGAACTTGTACACATTACAAAAACTTGAAAATTTTTCTCCTGGTCTTCAATTATAACATTACTTCCTAAAATAATCTTTCTAGAAATAAGAAAAACAACAATCAATGTAATTTGAGTATTTCAACACAAAACATGGAGTTTTAACCAAGCAATTTAACACCAGAAGGCACTACATATATACTTACATATATAAAAAAGCATTTAAAAGACTTGCTTAGGCATTAAAAGGTCAGAATTCTTCACTAAAATTTCTAAGTTTACAAGGTTTTCACTTATTCCTTTAGAGCATAGCATAAAAGCCACCAAAATCACAATTTTTTGCTACCTTTTTCTACTGCATAGAAGAACTACCATCTCTATTTTTTTTAGTTTGCTAGCGTACAGGCACACACAACCCTCTTTTCTCATGTTTTCTACAAAGAGGTTCCTGCATATATTAAAATTACCCACTACAGGACATACATACATTGACAATTTCTAAACAAAAGATTATTATAAAAAATTAATAATAGTAATTAGTTGTGGCTGATGTAGTTATTGGTTAGATTATTATAAAATTATCTCATTTCCTATACATCAATAATGGGCGAGTGATATAAAAGGTTATCAAAATAGAGAAATTCTATAGCTCACATCTTTAGTATTCTTTTATTACCAGAAATGAAAAATAACTTGATATGTAGATTGGAATTTTAAATTGAAAAAACAAGGCAATGGGATGATAAATTCTAATTCTATTTACATGGGAAACAAATTCAAAGATCCAAAGAATAATAAATAAATATAGAATAAGAAGTCAAACAATTAATAATAAATACATAATAAGAAGTCAAACAATCCTAAACTTTACAATGGTTTACAATATGAAAGATAGAGCTGCGTGAAGTTTTAGTTTGGAAAGCCACTAAACTGACATTCTTGTAAAATCTCATATAGAAGATGGGGACAAGAGTTGGGGACAGAAGATCCCAATAGAAATGATGGCATTCTAAAAAGCTCACCTAAATGTGTCTTATTATTTTATTATTAACACGAATGGATACAGAGAGAAGTAAATCAAACTTTAGCAGTAAAGTTTACCTTGCAGAAGAAATGGTGACAACACTAGTTTGGCCTGCTGAGTGTGCAAAAGATGCTAGGGTTTCAGCTTGCATTTCAATTAAATGTTTATCGCAAAACTTATAACTTAAACTCAAAACCTGCAAACCTAAGGATGCATAGACAGATCATAAATGATCCAAAATTATAGATAGAATATGAGAAAGCTAGATAAGTATTTATAGGGAGATTCAAAGACCGAGAGAGATAGAAAGAAGCAAACTAAAGGAGATTGAAGCAACCAAATATCAATATTGAAAATCACATTTTCCAATTTTCCCTCCAATTTCTAAGTAAGCAAACAAATTAATAGAGAGATTGAAGCAACCAGATATCAAAAAAGAGCCAACACATCCCCTGAGTTTTCCAGAAATTAATCCAGTATATCATCACACACTTCCACTCAATCACATATAATATGTACCAAATCACTCCAAAATCTATACACATAGGTATTTGAAATACATATAAATAAGTGAATAATTGAATTAAATCAAAGTGATTCAATCAAATATCAAGAGTTCAAACACATTCAAATTGAATATTGCAAGGGTCATTCATCGATCCAAATCCTAGGAGTAGATTCAAATCGCAAACTAAGAAAAAAATGGAGTAAGATAGAAACAGAGAGAAGAATTTTCGAGAGAAAATACCTTGAACTCGATCGAAACCCTAGGTGTAGATTGAAACCCGAAAACAAGAAGAAACAGAGAAAGAAACTTGAGAGAGAGAGCGCGTACCTTCAATGATCGAGTTCGAAATAGAGAGAGCACAAGATTGAGAAGAACATGAAGGGGAGAGAGAGAGAGAGAGAGAACGAGATTGAGAGATTCATACCAGTGCGAACTGAGAGAGAGAGAGAGAGAGAGAGAGAGAGCGAGAATGCGTGCAAGAGAGAGAACAATCAGTATTTGTGAAGGGCAGGGCAAATAAAAGGAAAATGGGAAAATAAATAAAAGGAAATAACGAATAAATTGGTTATTTGCGACGGATAATCAGGTGGTTGCAAATTATATGGTAGCAAATAGTCATTTTTTTAGTAGTGACAATTCGAGTGTGTGTTTCAATATATGTATTTGTCATGTTATGTAGGTCACGTGCCTTAAGTTAAGTGAATTACCTACTCTACTCATCCATTTGGAGCCACTGGTTATCTGTGAGTAATAACACTGTAAAGTTATGTTTGACTTTAATTATTTTACGATGATATGAAATGATCTTGTTTGAAATGCTATGTTTTGTATGAATGAATGATTGTCCAAGTTTCTTGAAAAGTAATTGTGGTATCCTTAGTAGAGGCCCTCGCCCAGGGGACATAATATTGTGGCTTATGGTCATGAGGCCCTCGTCCGGGGGAGATAATACCATGGCACAGACCCATGCCTAGGGGAAACAATATCGCGACTCATATAAGAGATATGTTACTCGGTACTAGATGTTCCTTTTGGAACTTGATATGCTTGACCAAAGGGATATGTTTATGCTAATAGAGATACCACACATGATTTGAATATGAATAAGACTATGACTCTATTTCTGCTATAAACCTGATTATGATTCTAATTTGCTACGAGATTATGTAGGTGACCAGACACGTGACCAGACCCAAAGTTCAGGATCTGGCACCTCTGTTTTGTCAGCCAATCGTTGTGCCTCCGAAGAGGTTCCCTGGTGTGATCAAGTCAAGTCTAAGTGGCAATAGTAAAGACCTTATATGTTTGTTTGTAATACGAACAAGTCTTTTGTTTTGTGTATAAAAGCTATTTTCCTTTTTGGGCTACAACTGTATCAAATGTGATGAAGACCAATGCATCATGATGTCACATATATGAATATATTATATAAGATTTCAAATTTCTTTCCCATGTATATTTGCACGGCTCTAAGGACTATTCATATTTGGTATATTTGCTTCCGCAGTCCCCAATTAAATGTTATTCTGTTAAGAGGCCTTCGGTAATCCAAGGATTACTGGCCGGTTACGACACTAAACCTATAAGGGCAAGTTTGGGTCGTGACAAGTCTAGCCTACTCTCTCCAATCCAATTGCGTCTCCCCAACTTTGTTGTCTACCCCTCTGCTGTCCTCTGCTCTTCTCCACCCTTTACAACTAGCCCGGTCCCTCTCTTTCCCAACCCCAATATCTCTCGCTGCCCATTCCGCAACTTCATTTCTTATTCTTTTTCTTCTTCTTCTTGTTCAAAGCCTAGATCTAGTAACCCAAACCTTTCTTCTTACTCAAACCCTAGCTGGATGAAAGGTGGATCATGATAGAGGGTTATCGAAAAGGGTTGTTGGTAGTGGGGGGGTGTAGCATTGTCGTTGAGAATGAAAGGATGGATGGGTTGTCGGCGATAAGGGTGGTGAAGACTGATGGTTATTGCAATTGAGAGAGATAGAGAAATCGCATGTGGAAAAGAGATCGCGATCTAGCGATTGCGACTGAATGGAAGGGAGCTATAGTGGTGGTGGTGGCGAAAGGAGACAACGATGGGGGACTGACAAAAAGGGGCAGCGATGAAAGGAAATGAGATTGGAGAGGATGAAGTAGTGGCAAGAGAAGGAGAGAGGTTGGGGAGGGGCGACAACCATGAGAGGTTAAGAGAGGCTGAGAAAGGAACGGCGCCGATTGAAGGCGATGGTTGCCGGCGATGATTAGGGTTAGGGTTTGTTGGAGAAGATGAGGATAGTTTAGTATTATCTGAAACTTATTAGTGTGTATTGAGACAAAATTAAAAGTTTTAATTTGTATATAGTGTGAACTGAGTAAATGGTGTGTATTAAGACAAGTAATAGTGTGTAAATAGAATTACCCATTTATAAAATGATGTAATAGACTTGCCAGTGAGTTTATTACTTCAAAACAAAATCTCATCAAGATTACTTATCATTGAAATTACCACTACTAGTACAGTACCATATCATTTTGATGGATAATTCTGTAAAAAAAATTATGATAAAATAGAACTATTTAGTCTCACGTTGAGCAACGCAATGAAGTGGGTAGGGAAGCGAAACATATAAGTTTTTAGTTTCTAGGATGTATAATCCACCAAGCAGTTGGGCTCATATGAGAAAGAAAAAAAAAATTATAATTTTATTCATAATTAAATAAGTAAACAAGATTCAATTTAAGTATAACTCACAATATACAAATTTTACATTAATTTAAAATTTGTACCTTACAAACCATTTTCAAGGTAAAAGATGACATTAAAAGGTCATTCTAAGAGCATCTCTAATAGTAATTGTTATTATAGTATTGGCAAAATTATAATTTGACATGCTACAGTAATAAATTGTCAAATTATAGTAATAAAATTTCAATGGTACAAAGTCATTTTGGCATAATCCCAACCAAGATCAGGGCATTTTTCAGGACAACTACTCTAAACTATTGGGCTCATCCCCTAGGACATCTGCAGGATGACCACTTTATGTAATATCTGATGCAATCGGCATGTGCATACACTGTTGTTGTTGTTTGATTCTATTTAACAAAATTTTGGTGAAATTTGTTTAATTTTTTTTTAAAAAAAAAAAAAATTGATTTGTTAAAAGGATGAGAAAGGAAGGGAGAGAAGGAAGGAATGAAGAAAATCAATTGATTTTGACTGAGCTAGCAGATTTGACATTTGTCAAAACTTGTGTCAAATTTAACACAAATTTTGACAATTATCAAATTTGATAGTTGCTATGACGTGCCACTAAAAAACCCAAATCAACTCAAATTACCATATTTTAACTTTGACTACTGTTATAGTTAATGCTCTAACAAGGTGGCTTAGGCCTACAAAAGAGGCGATTAAAGTTGTTCTAATTTTGTATGAAAACAACCATTAGTGCTTGTCCATTTCTTAGTACACAAAAGATGCAAAACATTATTTGGCACACTGCAGGAAAACAAAACAAAACTCAAGAAAGTGAACTGAATTGTGGCCAAAACTGTACACCTTATAGCTTTTTGCATGTGGAAGGGAAATGAATTGGGAAAGGTCCAGCTTGTCGCTGTCTTTAGTTGGAGATCGAGATTGGATCTTTCAGTTTACTCGGTGGGTCTACTTTTAGATTCTGTTTCAATAATTTAAACTGTTCACATTTTAGAATTCGTCCAATATATTATTCTTGTAAAAAATCAAGACGATCGGATAACGGTAACTACGTGTTCAAATCAATTTTGTATAAAAAAAAATAGACAGTAAAAAAATAAACAGTTCATATAAAACTGATTCAAACACGTAATTGCCATTATTCGATCGACTTAATTTTTTATAATTATAATATATTTGACAAATCCTAAAATATAAATAGTTCGAATTATTGAAATAAAGTTTAAAATATAGGCTCATCGAGCAGACTGAAGGGTCCAATCTTAACCTCTAACCAAAAACGAGTTAGACCCATTGAGAAAATGTGGCTATGCTTTGTTGTTCCATCATAGTGTAATGTAATCATTCACCCAAAAAACGAAAAAAAGAAAAGAAAAAGGGAAATGCAAAAATTGGTCTTTGTGAACCCTGATTTTCAACCATCTGGTGTAGTTGAGTTTGCCACTATGTATATTTTTCTATCGGAGGTTAGAGAAGGTTAATCCTATAATAATATTAATAATAATAATAATTTCGTTGCATTATTAGGAATTTTATTATAGAACGAATTATACTAACCGTCTCTATTCGTGTCACTTCAATTTTTGATTTTTCAATTGTAACTTATTTGACCATGAATTTTGAATCTTATTCCAAATAAGAATAATTGAAAATACCATTGTTCAATTTCAATGGCAAAATCGTCAATTTGATAAAATATAAATTAATTTGACAAAAATAAATGTCAAAAAAATATTTTTAAATTTTTAAAAATTATTTCTATCCATCATAGATAAAATTATATAAAATTGATAAATCTTTTAGATATTTATTTTTTTTTATCAAATTAATTTTTATTATGTGTTTGGATGATAATTATGAGTAGATGTTAGGATTGTAATATATAATCGATATATTTAATATATGAAATGTTTTTTGGTTTTAGATTTTTTAATTTACTGGATATTGGTTTAACAATGATATCAAATTGTCGCCATATTTGACTTTTGAAAAAATAGAAACTAATTTAATGAAAATAAAAACTACCCATTACATGATCATTATCTAAACACTTAATACAAATTAATTTGGTAATAAATAAATAAATATATGTTTAAAAGATTTATCAATTTTACATAATTTTATCTTTAATGGGTAGAAATAATTTTTAAAAATTTAAAAACATATTTTTAACATTTATTTTTGTCAATTTAGTTTATATTTTATCAAATTTACGATTTTGCCCTTGAAATTAAGCAATGTTATCTTCAATTGTTTTTGTTTGGAACAAAATTCAAAATTCATGATCAAATATGTCACAATTAAAAAATTAGAGACCAAAGTGACACAAATTCTAAACTATAGGAACCGTTAGTATAATTCATATTTTATTGTATTAAGTCAGTAATTTTTTCTTATTATGAGTTTTTTTTTTGTTGTTGTTGTTATTGTTGTTGTTGTGGTTGTTGCTGTGTGCCTCGTGATGGTTGTTAAATTTCTATGTATTGTTGGATCTAATTTCCTGTGTAGAATTAGATTCTTAGATTCTTAGAAAAAGAGAGTAAAATTGCATTTGTTGGAAAAATGTTGAAATTCATCTAATAACATAATCAACAGACAAAATGGTGAGTTAATTATTCTTTGTTAAGATTTAGTGGGTTTAGTTTCAATTTTCTGAATTCAATTTTTTAAAAGTTGAGTTTTTTATTTTTGTTTTTAGTGATTATCTTTAAAATTTTAAGTAATTTTATTTTTATTTTTTTAGATGCATCTACTTAGATATATCTAAATGTAAAATATTTATAAAAAAATATTTAAAAAAATATATAAATACACAAGAATACGAAAATGTACTGAATTCTCATACTTTTTTATTTATATTTTTGGTATTTAGTAAGTTTTCTAAAGATTTTTTTCACAAATATTACACTTTTTAAGTGTATTTATATTAGGTGTGTCTAAAAATTAAAAAAAAATTATATTATACTTTCTAAGTGTATTTATATTAGGTGTATCTAAAAATTAAAAAAAAAATTATCTAGAATATTAAAAAATTCAGTAAAAATAAAGAAATATGAAAAATTTTAATTTAATTTTCGAAAAGATAAATCCTAAAAATCCAAACAAAAACAAGTTGATCAGTACTTTGTGTCTTCCACCTAGATACTCCACTCGTCATCGACCAAGGGTTTTCGTTGTACTTTTGTGTTTCAATCTTGTTACATGTCAATGAAAAAACATAATTCAAATGGCCAAATTTAAAATTGAAATAAAATCACTATAAAATTACACAAAATTTTTAATCAACTTTAAAAAGAACAGTGAGAATCCTGATTCCTCTATGCCACCCTTTCCCTTTTCTTATGAAATTGTTTTAAAACCATTAAAAGATTATTTAAAATTTTATTAAAAAATAAAATATATGTACTAGATTAATTTTAGGTATAATTTACATAACACTAAATTTAAATTTATATCATATACTTCATTTCTGAGTAAAATTTTAAATAACAAACTATGCTACTTCAGACTGAGCAATGTTACACCTATCACATTTTTCTACTTTTTATTTTTTATTTTTTTTGCCAAGATTGTAGAATATTAGTTTGTTAGTAAAGTTACATTACAACTAAATTTTTTGTCAAGATTATAGGATATTAGTTTATTAATAAACTCCATCAGCTCGAATCTTGGCCTTCTTCTCACCACACACTAAAATATTACTACAAGACCACTGGGTCAAATCCTAAGGTCTTTTTCCTACTATATCTAGTTTACCATATATAATACTTGTTAGTCAAAATGCCTAGCATGATTCACTTTTTTCAACTCCAATACACTAGGCATATAATTAGGCATTTTATCTCAACTCATATTCACTAGCCACATGTAACTAGCCTTCAAGGCTAGGCAAAATGTATTTAATTATTAGGATTATTTCCCTCCATCTTTGTTGCTGATGTGGCATTCTATAAAGTTAATAGTATTTGGATAAATAGCTAAAATACAGAGCATGGTTGGAGTAGAAACATGAAACAATTGATAGGCAAAGTAAAATATATACTTTATAGTAATATTTAGATAGGTAAAATGCCTAATACCGTTGGAGATGCTCTAATATGTTATTTTTGCATTAGAGGATATCCAATCCAGCATGAGATATTTCATTAAATTTGAATTTGATGAAAAATGCCTCATTTTGGCACTTCAACCCTTTCACCATATTCATATTAAATAAATAAAAAAATAAAAAATAAAATTAAAAATTAAAAAAAAACTAAAAATTTTAACAAATAAAGAAAGTCTTTCATCTTTCATCAAATTTAAATTGTTACCGTTGAGTCGAATATCTTCCCAGATATCCACCCAAGAGTAACTTTAATAGCTTTTTTATTCATTTCCGTACGACCTTCAAGACATCCGCCTAGACATCCTTCCGAACAACAAGGAAAGTAAAAAAATTTGATAAAAATTTTATTTTAGCATTAGAGAAAAAGGTAGTAAATTAAAATTTTGATCAAATTTTTACCCAAATTTGATCAAATTTTTTATTCAACGTTGTAAGAGATAATAAATCAAATGTGATAGAAAAAATATAATATGCTTAGCATGACCCCTTCAGAGTCCCTTACTTTTTCTAACTTCTAATTAGAATAACAATACTACAAATTAAAAAAATTATTTACATAAATAAATCAAAAGTCTACATTCATTGTTATTGTAACTTATATCTTATTAATTTTAAATCTATATCACTCACTCACTTTTGAAAGACCATAACATTTTTATTAGAATAATTCTATATACATTAAATCCGATCACAAAATTTCACACAATAAATATTCAAAGATTGTATTAAATTTTGTGATTCTTTCTCCAAAACACTTTATTAAGACAATGGTAACATTGTACCCTACAATGGCATCCCCAGAGATCGGGTCGAACCAGTGAGTCTTCGCGACGGCGTACCCGCGAGCCAGTCGAAACAGACCAGTACCTCCGACAACCGCCATTTCTCGGACCGAATGAAGAATATAGTTCAAGCCGACAATGCTAATAGAGCTTCCATTGTAAATCCCATCTACGAACCCATAATTCAAAGCCATTATTAACCCGAAGTCCGACTCTGTCTGCCCAGATTTTTATAGGAGAGCATGTCACAAAGATTAAAAAAAAAAAAAAAGTAGTTTTACTACCATATAAAAGTGTGAGGTTAAGAATTCTAAATAATTTATTAAATTTTTTACTAAATCTTTTTTATGGGTGTGAGATCCATACACATGTGGATTTGTATAAATCCCACATCCATGTGAGAAGTTTGGTAAAAAATTTAACAAATTATTTGGGATTCATAATATTTTTTATACAGAAATAATCAGACAATTCCATGTAACTATGAGATTGTTCCGAGTGATTAGTGGTTGTACTTTCCATACAATTCTTCAGAGTTTGATTTTTAAAGTCAGGTGGCGAGAAAATGATTTCCCGTAAATTTTTTAATATTAATGTAAATAACTTGCCTTTAATCAGATTGAAAGGTGAATTAATGTATATAAACTAAGTTAGGCATACTGATCACTAAAAGAAATAGAAGAGAGAAGGTTTTCGATGTGTGTGACATGTCACAAGATTAATCGGTATTACATTCTTTTTCTTCTTTTTTTTTATTCAAATGAAAGTAAACAGAGAATATAGAATTTATACACCACTTAAATAGAGGGGATCAGACCCTCTTAGATTTGGCAGAGACCATGTCTGCTATAAGAAAGGAAAAGATAGAGTTGGGTAGTTCATCAAAGAACACTAGATGTTCAGTTTGGTTGACTCCAAGATTGGCTAGAGCATCAGCACATGAATTTGCTTCTCTTGGGATGAACTGGAGGTTACAGCTACATCTTCTCAGCATGAAGTTAGCATCCTCGATGAGAGCTCTGTATGGGGAGGTTCTATCAGCTCCTGCCTGGATGAGCTTCATTGCAATTTGAGAATCAGTCTCTATGTCTATATTGGCCAATCCTTTTTGCATTATGATTGTAAGACCTCTGCAGAGACCCCAGAGTTCAGCCTCCAAGCTGGTGCAGTTCCCTAGATAGCCATAGTAACCCCACAGCCAGGTACCTGTTTCATCCCTCAGCAAACCTCCATATCCAGATTGGCCAGGATCTCCTTTGGAACAACCATCAGTGTTCAGCTTCAGTTTACCTGCAAGGGGAGCAAGCCAGTTAGTTAGTCTTGGTTCAGAGTAGGTAGGATGGAGGGGGTTTTGGAAGGCTTCCTGAATCTGCTTTGCTTGCTGGAGAATCTGTGTTGTGCTGATGGAAGCTGGCTTGGTGTGGTGTTCAAACACCTCTTTGTTCTTGTCTTTCCAGATGTGCCAGATTGTAGTTAAAAATATTGTTGCCCATTACAAACCAGCCATCTTACTTGGGCTTTTCATGTTTGATTTTAGCCAATCAGGTAGTGCCTTCCTATCTTCTTCTTGCCACCAGTTAAGGTCTTTCAGATTTAGCCAAATGGATTTAGCTTTAATGCATCCTCTGAGAATGTGTGGCATATCTTCTGTATGGCCTTGGCACCTCTAGCAGATATCAGAATCTGCGAGATTTCTAGTGAGTCTCATCTGATTTGTGAGTAACCTACCATGCATGGACAGCCAAAGGAAACATTTGAGCTTTTGAGGGGCTTTAACTTTCCATATCCACTGCCAATCTAACCCATCTTCATCTTGTTTAGTGATAACATTATAGGCTGCTGAAGAGGAGAAGTTGCCATTAACAGTCCCTTGCCAGGAAGATGTGTCCATGAAGGTCACAAATCGGGGTCCATAGATGCTAAGGATGTTATTTTTATCTTGTAGGGTGAGCAGATGCTGGATAGGATTCAGATCCCATTGACCTTCTTCATCAATTATGGAGCTAACTTTCATAGTATTATCAATATGGAACCCTTGATAATTTTTACATAATGGCTGAGTGCCACACCACCAGTCAGCCCATAGAGAAATTTTCTCCCCATCTCCCACATTCCATTTGATATTATCCTCAAGAACTTTTCTATTATTGATTATACTTTTCCATATGAGGGAAGCAGACCTCTGTTTGGGCCAATTGGAAATGGAATGGTGTTGAAGATATTTGGAATGGAGGATTTTGCACCAGAGGTTGTCAGCATTACTAGCAAGTTTCCATCCCAATTTAGAGACTAAGGCAGAGTTTTGGTCCCTATATTTTCTAATGCCCAACCTACCATGTTTTTTATTCTTACAGACTTGATTCCAGTTCAGAAGATAAACTTTCTTGACAGTGTCAGTGCTGCCCCAGATGAAATTTCTGTTTAAGCTATCAATTTTGTCACAAACAGTCCTAGGAATTTCCATGGTTTGCATGAGGTGGTTAGGAATGACAGAGGTAACAGATTGCACTAGAGTAATACGACCTACAAGAGAAAGGGTATTGGCTTTCCACCCAAAAAACCTGTTGGTGATCTTCACAATGATGTCTTTAACATGATTTCTACTAATTCTACTGTGCAAAACAAGAGTGCCTAGGTATTTACCAAGGTCATGAGTAAGGCCCATACCGCTTTGGTAGCTCAGGGACAAGGCTTCACTTCTAGGGATGTTAGAGGATACAAATAGTTTGGACTTTTGAAGATTAATTTTCTGATCAGAAATTTCACAAAATTCATTCAAAACATCCATGATGCAATCACAGTTTCTAGTGTTGGCTTTAGCAAAGAGAATAAGGTCATCTACAAAGAACATGTAAGAGATAAGAATGCTATGTCTGGTAGCTTTGAGGCCTTTCCAAACTCCACTCTAGGTTTTTAGTCTAATCATGTTAGAGAGATTTTCCATGCAAAGCACAAATAAAGTAAGGGGATAGGGGGTCCCCTTGTCTGAGACCTCTCCCAACACTAATGTTAGGGAGGCTCTCTCTATTCCAAATGATAGAAGAGTTAACATTAGACACACAGTTCATGATGAGAGAAATCCAATCAGGGTTAAGATTAAATTCCTAGAGGGTATGGTGCACAAAATCCCCGGAAATAAGGTCATAGGCTTTCTCAAGATCAATTTTAAAGACCATTCCACCAGTTTTGCCTTTTTTTTATTTCTAAAGGTGTGAATAATTTCTTGGGTAATAATAACATTGTTAGTGGTGGTTCTACCAGGAATAAAGCTACTCTGATTGGGGCTGATAAGATCAGGGAGCAGAGGTCTAATCTTGTTAACAATGATTTTGGTAATGATCTTGTAGGTCACATTGCACAGGCTTATGGGCCTAAAGTGCTGAATAGTTTCAGGGTTAGGCAGATTAGGAATAAGAACAACTTGAGTTGCATTAACCTCCTCAGGTATGTTTTTGGTAGTAAAACATTGATTGACAAAGGCACACAGAGAGGACCCCACAATATTCCAGTTTTGATGGTAGAAGATGGCTTGTAGACCATCAGACCCAAGAGCTTTAAAAGCTTTGATGCTTTTGATGGCATGCCAAATATCTTGATTAGTGATAAGACTTTGCAGAAGCTGGTTAGCATCTCTAGTAAACTAGGTAGTGGTGATATCCTTCCAATGATCAAAAATAAAAGTTTCCTCCTGTTTAAATAGATTACTAAAATGGAGTTGTATGTGAGTTTTGATATCCTCCGGATGGAACAACTAGTTACCATTATCATCTTTGAGCAAATTGATTTTCAATTTTTGATGCTTATTGAGGGATGTGATGTGGAAGAATTTAGTGTTGAGGTCACCCACAGTGAGCCATTTAACTCTAGATTTTTGGAACCAGATGAGTTCTTCTTGGAAAAGGGTTGAGTTGTAATGTTTAATGAGATCTTGTTCTAAAAAGAAAAGGTTATGAGAAAAGGTTTGGGTCTGGGCTTTTTGGATGCCCTCTATACGAGCAAGCAGAGATCTTATCCTTTTAAAAACATTACCAAAGACTTCTTGGTTCCAAGTTTTAACATTGTGAGTGAATTTAGAAATAGCCCCCACAAGATTAGTATCCATATTAGCCCAAGATTGTAACACAACATCAGAGAAACTAGGATGGCAGAGCCAAGCAACTTCAAACCGAAAAGGCCTATTTTTAGGGTTAGAGGGATGCATACCTTGGGTGAGAACAATGAGGGGAGAATGATCAGAATACGTTCTAGGTAGTGTCCTCATAGTGCCTTCTGGGAATAATGCTCTCCATTTGTCGTTGCTCATGGCTCTATCAAGGCACTCCATGGTGTTGGCCAAGCCTCTCCTATTATTAGTCTTGGTATGTCTGGGGCCGACACTACCAAGGTCAATGAGATTGCAATTATTAATTCTTTCTGCAAACTTTTAAGCTCTGTTGTGGTTATAGCTGGTGGAGTAACTTCTTCGTTCAGAGCTATTGGTGAAGTCATTGAAGTCTCCTGCTACAAGCCAAGGTTTCTCCATGTTGTTGGCAGTTTCTTCAAGGTTATTCCAGAGCACCTCCCGTTGAGAGGCATTAGGGCTAGTGTAGAGAGCAGATAATATCCACTCCTCATAGTCCTCTTTGTGGATGGTAGCTTGGATGACTTGGTTGGTAGCATGAGATGCTCGAATGGTGACTTGAGTTATGTCCCAAAGATGCCAAATGCCACCTGATCTTTCTATTGGATCCATAATAGTCACAGCCGTAAACCCCATATTGTTGAATAAGTTACCCATAGAACTATAGGGGATTTTGGTTTCCATAAGAATGAGGATAGTTGGTTTGTGGGATTTGATAAGGTCGCGCATGTTGCGTTTGAAGGCATTATTGCCTGCCCCTTGGCAATTCCAGAACATCATTGTGAGAGAGTCCATAGTAGGGTAGTTGGGGAGAGGATTAGTAACCAAGTCCTTGAGGATACTTCGGATCCGTCTATGATCTTGGTCCCTGGATCTCATGGACGCCATTTGGACTGAATGATTGGAGAACTCTGCTCTAAGATTCCAGCTTGGTTCTATCCTTAGCCGTATCTGCTCGATCCACCATACAGTAGTGACGAGGTGAATTACTTCTTTCCCTAGATCTAATAACAGGCTCAGCGAGTGATTCTCCATCTTGTGTGATGAAACCTCTAGCCTTGTGGTCCCTTCGGTCCCCATGCTTGGACCCTGGGTCGGGAGGTTTTCGCTGTTTGGTGGTTGAGGGTCCATCACTACTTACTAAAGTAATGTCTGGGGGTGGTGGGTTAGGTGTATGACTTAAAGGTGCTTCCTCATGAAGATCTACCATGGAGATTTCTGGAGATTTGGTGTCTGTACCCGATGAACTGGGATTAGCATACATTAGGTCACTAGATTGATGGCTATGAGGAACCTAGAACAGAGTGTCCTTGCCATTAGCTGTATTTTCCTGAGGGGGAAGCTGATATGTTGGACTTGGTGAGTTGGGGTAAATGGATTCAGGTGGGGGTAGGGCTGTGGGCATGCTTGGTCCAACTAGGGTTGGAATGGACAGACTAGGGGCTTCATTTTCTAAGCCCAAACGTGTTGTTTTCTTTCCACGAGCTTTGTCCTCCTCTTGTTGGGTACCTTTGCCCAATTCGGTGAATCTATTGGTATTGGAGCTTGGCCCAGTAGATTGGGCCTTCCTGTGCAGGCTTACGAGTCCGTTTGGTCACCATCATGCAAGGGTTGTAGGTAACATCATCTGGCTTAGTTGATTGCAGGTTACTGATGTTGTTGTTAGAATTAGCCGTTGCTTGATCTTTGTGGCCGGAAACGGCTAGTTAGCTTTTCTCTGGTGGCGGGGTGGTTCGGTGAGTCTCTTGAGGTTTGGGGTTTGCAGCTTGGTATTTGCAAAACTCTTTCCGGTGGTCGATTCTACCACAGAAAGAACAAAATAAGTGGATAGATTCATACTCTATATTGTAACTTTTCTTACCTAATAAGAACCGAGGGCAAAGGGGCTTGCGCAGATCCACTTCAATGCAAACCCGTGCAAATCGGCCTCTGGTAGCCATGGCTATGGTCATGTCAATCTTCAGTGGCTTACCAATCTATTTAGCAATTGCGTATAAGACCTTCTCTTGGAAGTATTCTATCGGAAGCTCCGGAAACCTGACCCAAACGGCTGTGGTGGTTTCAAAGGCTTCCGATGCCTTGAAGTTAGGCTCTCATTTTTGCACAATAAGGTAATGGTCCATGATGACCTACGACCCTCTTGAATAAACACGTGCATAGTCATCCAAGGATGAGAATTTAAATAGAAAATAATTGTTACCTAAATCGATAGCATTGAATTATTCTTGTAGGCCCCATAGGTTCTTTACTCTTGTGCAGAGCATTTTGTACCCAATACTTTTACCTAGCAAACGGACTATCAAAGTATTGGTCCAGGGCTTTCGAATTTGTTCCAACAATCTCTTAGGGAGATGTATTTGTGGAACACCTGACTGGGTCTGTTGAGAGTTGCCGTCATGGATGTGAGTTTCACCCTTGGCATCTTCTTCATCCGTTGAAAAGGAGTCCATGGCCTCATCAAAGTGGAAATCATTATTTTTAGGCACTGCTAAAGCGTCTTTAAACGATTTTTACTTCTGGCCCTCTAGCTGTGAGGTTTGAGCAACATTCACTACCGGCAAGAGGGAGGAAGATGAGGTAGGGATTTCAGCCATAACTATTTCCTCCGCCTCTGAGACCTCTTTGCTTTTGATTTTCTTTGTGCTACTTATCAAATGGTCTTCCTCTTCTTGAGATTTTGTGATTGGATCTAGGTTGAGGGGAGTTGGGACCTACTTACATTGGTTATACATTTATGATGTAGATGCATTTGTTGTCTTTTGGAGATTGGACACACTTTTTCTTTTGACTATAAAGAAGTTTGAGGAATTAGTACAAAAGAGACCTACACGGATCAGAAAACACAAGAGTATGGCTTAACTTTAGTCCCATCAATGGCATAACGAAAAAGAGCTAATGACGACCTAAACTCCAACTACACGTTCGACTTTTCACTAATTAAAGTACGAAAATAGTATACTCTTTATTTTATCTAATTACTTTAATTATTGTGTTTTTCAACCACACTATTTATTTTAGCTAATTGAGAGGGAGATTGATTATCTAGTATTGGGCCGGACAGATTTGGGTCGGACAAAGTTTTGTCGAACAGATTTGGGTCGGTCAAGTGTTGGGCCAAGGATGTGTGGCCCAGTTTGGAAAGAAGTTGCTCGGTTAAGGCAGCCCTCAGTTAGATCGAGCTACATGTTTGGCGGAAGCGAATCCATTCAAGTTAAGTGACCGGCGCCTGGAAAGGCGTGGTCAGCCGAGGTACCCGATTGCTCGGCAGGAAGGCCGACCACAGCCAAGCACGAGCTGTCCTGGGCTCGGCTTTGCCGAGGTGTTGCCTAGCCCGGTCCTCGTTGAGCTTAGCTAGTGGAGTGCTTGGACATGAAGCACAGCACGGCTATTGGTGGACAAGATGGTGCAGCTCGGCTGCCGAGCTCCAGAAGAGCCAGCGGGCAGTTGAGATTAGGTGATGCTCAGCAGGATTTGTGCTGACGGATGGGATAGCAGAGCCACGTGTTGAGAGACCATTGGGAGCAGGTTTGGGACGCAGAAGGGTATATAAGCGTGTCTGCGTCCCCCATGCGGGAGGAGACGAACACTTTGTAAGGAAATTCTTACACTCAAACACTCTCCTCTCTCTCTCTCTCTCTATTCCTAGGTGTGTACTAACTTGATCGTCGGAGGGGTTTTCCGGCCACACACCGCCGGCTAGCTCACCGCCGTTGTGCTTTCAGGTGATCGGACAGAAGCGGAACTTTGAAGAAAGAAGTACGGGCTTGCCAGAATATTTGCTCCCCGTACAATTGGCGCCGTTTGTGGGAATCTTGCAGATAAAACCTTGTCTTCCGAAGCTCATCTGATCGCCTTCTATGGCGAACAACGAGGAGATTCAAGTGTCCGCTATCGACGGAGTCACTCCGGAGTCGGGCAGACGAAGAGAGGGACCTCCCACCATCTCTCCGATGGGGGACTTGGAGATATACCCAGGAGGACAGTCGGGAGACGCGCGGGATAAGCGCGGGAGGAGTCATGGTCATTCCTGGAGTCCAGACGGTCATCGGCGGCGGAGGGACTCACACGCCAGACGTCTGGAAAGCAAGTTGAAGGACCAGGATGCCGTCATCCGGTAAATGGCGGCGGAGATGGAGGAATTGAAGCGGCATGTCAAAGGAAAGGGTGTAGCTGGAGTGAGCGACCACAGTGAGCGTACCCAACCCCGCTGTTCAGGTAGTCAGAGTCAGCGACACACTCCTTCCATCTCCATTACCAGAAGTTATAAGGTTGGTGATTCCGATGTACGCGCAGAGAAGTCTAGCGCGCAAGATAGCACTTACCAGCCCTCGCGTCCGGCAATGACGTCGAGGTATACCTATTCTGCCCGATCAGAAGATTTGCGGGTAGTCTTGGAGCAAAGGGCATGCCAGCGGGAGGCTCGGCGGATACCGGCATTCCAGCGGTTATCCTACGGGGTTCACTCCAGCGAGGAGGTCGGAATGCCTCAGAATAAATACCGCGTGGGACCTCTTCTGATTCGGACTCCTTTTTTGTTTGTTATGTTCTTAATCAACCAAAGAGTCCAACTCGCAAATCGTTTTGAGAAACAGATTTTGAAAAGAAGTAACAAACATGGATGCTTTGCGATATCTGAGTCACCACCTAAATATTTTTAAAATGGGAAATTTAGAAACCGACTCGGTGCCGAAGGCCACGTGTCCGTCATCACCAAAGTTGTCTTGGCTCGGGAGCTTGGGTACGATCGGGGAAGGTCAGCTATGAGCACCCCCTTTCGCCCGGTCCGAAGACCGGCCTCTACTAACCGTGATATCCGATTTTGAAAACAATACGTGTTCTTATTTCGGTTATTAGCTTAGAATTACTATGTTATGCGCACGGCAAACAAGTATAGACTAGATTGCCTAATTTGGAAATGAGCATTGCATATCCGTTCGTTTTGGAAAACGCTTCGGAATTTGCTACTCGCAAGTAGGCTAAAACACGGATTTCAATGAATTTTTCCAACTCAAGCAATCTAACCTCCACCCACAGGCATTCAAACAGTTTATCTCATATAAGCATTTAGCCACATGGTAAGCCTATTGTCATGTTAACATTCACACGCATGGGATATGCTAAAGCATAAATACTTACATCGTACTCCAAGCCAAAACAATGAAACTAGTTAGCAAACATGCATGCCCTAGTTCATGTTAGAATGACTAATGCATCGCATGCAGAATGTGATTAGGATAGGCTCGGCTAACCCTAAAATGGTATGTGGAATGCGATCATTCGATGCACGTATTCAAGTTAGATTTGAAAATACAATGCGGTTTGTATGATGTAACGAGCCTGGTGCATGTCAACAAATGTATGGATGCACGCACGCATTGCATAAGGTATGCTAAAATAAACGTGCCCTAATCTACCATCATAAGCAGGTAAATAAAAGGGAAGAAAGAAGTGGGGGTTGGAAGACATGCACACCACTCACACACGCTTATTACAGAATTGCCCTCGCTCGGAGGGACCAAAAGAATATACAAATTAATTAACTATGCAAGCTAATTAAATATTACAAATTAATTAAACTAACAAATTAATTAATCTAATTAAAACAGTAAAGCCCTCGGGAAGCGGGTCAGATGCGGCGCATGCTCGGGACTTGCTCGGAATCGCACTGCCATGCATAGTCTGCCTCTGTTTTCCCTGCTCTGCTCCTCTGAAGACTGCCAAAGTCTCAAGGATGCCTCTCTAGATACTGGAGAATACCACCGGCTGAATAGAATTACCACCGGCAGTGAATTGTGGTCACCGGCACAAAATTCATCCATCGGCTGTTGATTGACTGCCGGTCGGCACTAAATACTGCCAGCCGGCAATGAGTTTCTGCAGAACCTGCAACTCACAGCAGCAGAGGACAGAATCTTGCATGGCAATGCTATTCAAGCTATGTATGCACCAAACACATTCCTTATCATGTTTGTGACTCAAAGGAGGATGTGCCTCGATTCTCGGACCACCAATCACGCATTTCCATGCATGATGGCCCAAAGAATCAAGTGTGCACTTTCAATTTCAAATGCAAGCAAACCATGTAATCACGCAAGGAAGCCTAACCTCTATCACACTCACTTCAAGAGGCCAAGTATGCACAATGCAATGCAATCCTAGACATGTTGGCTAGCATGCAATATGGACAATGCAAGACACTTATACAAACATACAAGCAAGCATGCAAACCAAATAAAAGAGGGACTTAAACATGAATTAGGCAACTCCAAATAGGCCCAAAATCAGTAGCCAAAGTGCCCAAAAATGAAGGCTAAGCACACACACACGCATGCACATGTTAAGGCACAAACCCAAGCATTAAACAATCAACTCTCAAACACACTTGAAAGAGGCTAAACATGGACAATTGACATGGAATGAAAAAGCTTTAAAATCATGTCGAAATGTGGTGCCAAACCAACCCAAATGAGACAAGCATAAGCATGCAAGCATGGTCCAAGTACTTGAGGCGAGTCATGAAGCTTTGAAGCACATTTAGCATAACAAACATGGCATGCATTAAAAAACTAAAAACAGATTTTTAGCATGTTAAAACAAGGCCAAAGGATTACTTAGATGGCATCTAAGTGGCTCAAATTCAAAGGCATGCACAATGGTCAAAACATAGGGCATACAACACATGCTCTCAAAGCAACAAAGAGGCGACTAAGGCAAGCATATGAGCATGCCAAAGGGACTGAAATTACATGTTGGATGGTCCCAAACCACCAAAATGATGCAATCAACACATGCTAGACATTCACATACTTGAGGCATACACGCCCGACAAGCCACAAATGCAAAGGAACCATACTAAGCATGCCAAAATCGATCCAAACAACTATGGACAGACCTAAAGCATGGCAAAATAAGCACAAATCATTCACAAGGCTAAGTCTAAAACATGCTCGAACAAAGGCTAACAACCTATGGCATATTAAGGCAATTACAAGGCATTACATGGTAGGTATGCTAAGCATGCATGGTGTACCAAAACCAACACACAACATGATTATATTATGGCATAATAAGCATGAAATGCAGCCTAGACATGATCAACACACACTCTAACATAGGCTCCCTCAAGAGGCCAAAAATGGTCCCTTTCAAGGACAACAAGGAGAGGGGGTGGCCCTCCCCTTTTGGAGACTTCAAGGCACCATCCCCACCACTAAAATCCCTCAAGATTTCAGTGGTGAAGAGGCCCAAACACCAAAGTCTCGAAACTTGCACAAAATAGCACAAAATGGGGCCTTTCAAGGCCTAAGGGTGGTCAAACACACCCAAACCACAAAACACTCTTAACAAACAATCAAGAGGGCCTAAAAATAGAACTTGTTTATGTTATACACTAAACACAAAAATAGCTCTAAGATAGGTAGAAATAGGATGCAAAAATGGGGTAAAAAGGACTAGTTTCTTACCCTTGTTGACCTTCTTCACAAAGGGAAGACCACCGCCTCCTTGAGCTTAAACCAGCCCCAAAACTCAAAATAATCCCTTAAAACCTCAATAGCCAAGGAAAGGTGTAATGGTAGGTGTTTGTATGCAATCTGTGAACAAATGCACCTAGAACACTCAAAAGGAAATAGATAGAGATAGAATGTATATGAGTTCTAACCCTAGAACCGAGCTTCTAGCAATGTTTTCCTCTCTAAAATGTCTAACCCTAATGCCAAGAGAGGAGGGCTCCTCTTATAGACAACCAACCTTGTAAAGCTTGTCAAGAAAGCTAACAAGAAGAGCATCCCTCCATACACGTGTATGGAGGGGAATAAAATGCCAAACAGCTGTCCTAAAATATCTGAAAAAGCAGATGAACAGTAGTCGGTTGGCCAAAAATGTCATTTTGACAAAAATGACTGCCGACCGGCAACAAAGAGTGCCGACCGGCAATATATATTGCCGGTGGCAAGAAAAACCAGCCGGTGGCCTCTAGCTAGTGCCGGTGGTGTGTGGGGATGCCTCAAAAGGCATTCCCTGCCCCTCCAAGGCAAAACACAAGTGTTTGGTGCAAAGCCAAACACAAAACGGTCGAGTTCGGAGATCCTGAGACAAGGCACGTGGCCGAGAACTCCGAGAACTCCAAACGAACACAAACATGGATAATCACCGAGTGTTCAAACGGTGACGTCCAAGTCTTGAGGACGGTCAAAAATGGGGTGTCTACTGTTGCCCCTCTTTGACAGAACTCGAAAGTCATAACAATGAGGGGAGTGAATGTCAAAGCCCAGAGACGACCCATTTTTGACAAGGCCGAAGGCTTAGACAATCATGCAAGACAAACAAGATATGCGCCCGAAGGCAGGGGCAAAATGCAACTGAAAATGCAAGAAGCCGAACATAACTTATGATCATGCAAAGAATGCTGTAACGAAGCACACATGCAACAGTTTTAAGCTAGCATACACCAGACTACACTACGATGCAGAAAGGATGTAAGAGAATTATGTAATTCTCTGTACGTCTCACGCGGAGGATACAATACCTGTGCGGCTCGTTCGGTTGCACCGGCCTCAAATGAACCGTACATATAATATCGTGCCTGCAAAGAAAGCAAACTTAACAGGTACAATGTCGTTAGCAACATGCATGACAATGCAATCGAAAGTGCGTGACAACTCAAGTCGTGCATAGAGAAATGGTAGGATTGAACACATGTGAGTAAAGCAATGGACGCATGCACGCAATGTGTATGGAAAAAGAACTTGAACACATGTGAGTAAAGCAATACACGCATGCAAGCAATGTGTATAAAAAAGGAACTTGAACATATATCAGTAAAGCAATGCACGCATGCACGCAATGTGTATAAAAGGAACTTGAACACATATAAGTAAAGCAATGCACGCATGCACGCAATGTGTATAAAAAGGAACTTGAACACATATCAGTAAAGCAATGCACACGTGCATGCAATGTGTATAAAAAGGAACTTGAACACATATCAGTAAAGCAATGCACACGTGCACGCAATGTGTATAAAAAGGAACTTGAACACATATCAGTAAAGCAATGCACGCATGCATGCAATGTGTATAAAAAGGAACTTGAACACATATCAGTAAAGCAATGCACATGTGCACGCAATGTGTATAAAAGAAACTTGAACACATATCAGTAAAGCAATGCACACGTGCACGCAATGTGTATAAAAAGAAATGTAAGACAATGCAAATGAGGCACGCATGCTAATGGAAATGTGACACGAATGCCAATGGAAATGAGGAGGCACACGTACCTATGGGAATGAGGCACACGTGCCAATGAAGATGGGGCACGCAGGCCAATGGAAATGAGACACGCATGCCGATGAAAATGAGGCACACGTGCCAACGAGAATGAGGCACACGTGCCAATGGAAATGAGGCACACGTGCCGATGCAAATGAGGCACACGTGCCAATGCAAACAAGGCACACGTGCCAATGAGGACGGGGCACACATGCCGATGCGAATGGGGAGGCACACGTGCCGATGCAAGTGAGGCACACGTGCCTATGGGAATGAAGCACACGTGCCGATGCAAATGAGGAGGCACACGTGCCGATGCAAATGAGGCACACGTGCCTATGAAAATAAGGCACACATGCCAATGAAAATGAGGAGGCACACGTGCCTATGGGAATAAGGCACACGTCCCAATGCAAGTGAGGCACACGTGCCTATGGGAATGAGGCACACGTGCCAATGCAAGTAAGGAGGCACACGTGCCGATGCAAATGAGGCACACATGCCTATGAAAATGAGGCACACGTGCCTATGAAAATGATAAACGATGCAAGTGTGACACGCATGCCACACGGAATGGAAAATGATGCAAACAATGCGAATGAAATAAATGAGACACACATGCCTCATAAGAATGCAAAATGATGTAAGTGTGACACACATGCCACACGGAATGTAAAACAACGCAAGTGTGACACGCATGCCACATGAAATGTAAAACAATGCGAGTGTGACACGCATGCCACACGAAATGTAAAACAATGCGAGTGTGACACGCATGTCACACGAAATATAAAACAATGCAAGTGTGACACGCATGCCACACGAAATATAAAACAACGCAAGTGTGACACGCATGCCACACGAAATGTAAAACAATGCGAGTGTGACGCGCATGCCACACGAAATATAAAACAATGCAAGTGAACTCGAGTGCGCGACAACGCACGTTTTTTTTTTCTTTTGAAATGCATGATAATGCAAAACAGGGAGATGCACGACAACACGAATGATGTGCGAGGCAACGTCAACACGAATGATGTGCGAGGCAACGTATGTATTGGGGTGCATGACAATGCATGACAACGCTTGTAATAAAATGCATGACAATGCGTGAGGGATGTGCATGACGGCGCGACGCAACGCACCAGACAACATGATGAATGCATGCAACGCACGCGGGGCAACTTTTGAATCTTGTAAAAGGCAAAAGGATACAAAAGGATACAACATTGCATGAATTTGAGTGCCACGCACAGAAGACACGGTCTGAGGTCAAAACGGAGGCCGGTTGAGCATCAGAGATACACTTTCTTGCACTTTCTCGAGCTATGAAGACCCAAAACAACTCATATTGCCTAAACAAGGCTGTGGGAACACCACCGGCCGGGCTAGGAGGCCACTGGCTGTCCACCGGCTAAAAAAAGAATTTCATCGGCACAATATTATGCCGACCGGCAAAAAGTTGCTGAGTCGGGGCAGATTCGACTTTTCGCTTCGGGTGTTTTAAAATAGGGTTTCTAAACCCTATTCTTTCACTTCTCCTTTGCCAAAAATCACACACACTCTCTCTAGAGTTCTTTTCCTTCCTTGATCTCTCCATTTTCTCGCGTTTTACACCCGTTCTATCGTTTGATTCGCAAAGTTTATCGCGTTTCGAACATTTTTGACCGATTGAAATTTCATTTCGGCACATCCTTTGCCATTTCTGCCTTTTGAGGCTCATTCTCCTCGAGTTTCTCTCGAGTTTCGCGCCTTTTTCCCATCCCGACCTTTCTGGCCATTTTTCACCTTCCCGGGGGTTGACTTTTCGGTTGACTCTTCGTATCCCGACCCAATTTTCATTCTCCGACCATTTTCTCATCTCTCTTGACATGGCCGATGACATTCCGCGTGGTGGGACTCCCTCGGATCACGAGATGGATCCCGAGGTCGAGCTCCTCCTGTTGAGCGAGCGCCCGTTCGACCCGGCGACCTACCGGCCGGCGATTCACATTCTACCACCCGACGGACTGCGCCAGTTCAGGAGTTTCGACATGGCGTTGGACCCCGAGCTACTGCTACGCGAGCCTGTCTCCCACCTATCCTCCGGCGCATCCGAGGTAACCTTCTTTCTCTGCTTTACTTTCTGCAATGTAGAATGTTTAACTGCCAATTGTCATAGCTGGTTGCATTCTTTAACTGCTTAGTTCCGGTACACTGATACACAGTATATTGTAATTGATTACAAACGCGTTTGCAACTGATTATCTGTTTAAGACTCACACTCGCACACACTGCACTAGCCTTGAACCACTCAAACCACGGCACACACCATATTTCACTGTAAACATCGACACCCGATGCCTGTTTGAATCTGAAAATATGCACGCATGCCACATTTGCACCGAGCCACACAAACACACTGACGCATCATATGTTGTAGTTCACTGTAAACACACCGGCGCCCGGTATCTGTTTGAATCTAATAAACTTGCACGCATGCCAAATTTGCACTGAACCACTCAAACACGTTGACACATCACACGTTGTAGTTCACTGTAAACACACTGGCACCCGGTATCTGTTTGAATCTGATAAACTTGCACACATGCCAAATTTGCACTGATTTACTGTTTCCTCAAAATTGTACCTTTTATATTGCTTCGCAATTATTTGTTTGAAAACAGGGAGACTCCCATACCATCCGCGGGTATGGGAATACTGTCGCTCGCGAGTGGTACGCCGAGCTTCCCGACGCAGTTCGCCGCATTGTGGACCAGGCCGGCTTTGGCGCATTCTGCAGGGGACTCTCCCGGCTTACGACATACAGACCTCTCCTTGCCGCTTTGGTGGAGAGGTGGTGGGACACCACCAATTCGTTTCATTTGTCTGCGACCGGGGACATGACGATGACCCCTTACGATTTCTCGATGCTCACCGGCATCGGGGTAGGGGGTGATCCGATCCTCTTTGACATTGATATGGATGACTGGACTGCGGCTCAGGTCTACTTGCTTGGCGCGGCACCGCCTCTCGCGCGTCCCGACTTTGTTCGATACTCCTGGTTCGAGTTGCGATTCGTCCAGCCCTCTCGTCGATGACCGATGACCTCAGAGACCGTGGAGAGATACGCACGCGGCTTCCTTATGTTCCTGTTTGGGACGACCATCTTCGCCGACCTGGCGAACACAGTGCCTCTCTGCCTTCTCAGCGCACTGGTGGACGTCAGGGACATATTACATTATGACTGGGGTGGCGCCGCTCTAGCCACTCTTTATGGATATATGAGCTCAGCCTCATGCGTGACAAATGGTTTCTGGGCGTGCTTGGGAGGTACATTTCTTTTCGCCTTTCATTTACGCTACGCTTACACTTTTCGTTCTATATTTTACGTACTCTGCACCGCACACCGTAGTCCGCTTTACACTTAACGTATCTTGTACACGGCACACACATACTCGCTTTACCTTGGCATACACCGCCACATCGTACACTCGCACAATACACTACACAACACACTCTGCTATTTCGCCTTTCGCTCACGTATTCGCTTTATCCGATAAATGCACCGGTATTTATCTTGCGGTTGTGGGTTTATGCCTACTTTCCTAGGCTCGCTCACATGCCGATCACGCAGACCCTCGTCGCCCTTTTTCGCGTCGCTTTGACGGAGATGCACCGGAGGCCGGGAGACATTCACTTCTTCCGCCGCTATTTTGACACTATCACCCCGCCGAGGTATGTTTTACTTGCAGTTCATTTAAGCCGTCTTTCCATCAGATATTTGCAATATCGATGGGTAACACATCGTATTTCATTTTCAGATCACTGGCGCCATCGGCTCCGCCCGGCGATGATGTGGGATCGGTTTGCGGTCGATGAGACCTCACGTTATCGGATTACGCCGAGGCGATGGCCGGGCTTGGTACCGGTGTGGCGTTTCTTACGCCGCACCTAGGCTTACTCGGCGAATAGTCGGTGCACCCTCCTAAGCCCAGGCGGGATACTGAGAGGTCCCCCGCCGAGCTGATGGTGGACTACACCATTGGCTGGGAGGCAGACGATTTTAGAGGCGAGGGCGACTACTCGGAGTACGTCCGGACCTTCATCATGCGACCTCGGCGGCGACCACGGCGAGAAGCGAGACTGCGGCGCCAATGGGCGAGCGAGCGAGGAGGGCTGGAGCGCGCCGAGGGCTCGAGTCCGTGGGTGGCGTTCACGAGGGCGGTCCGATGGCTGTTCGCCCACTTCATTGACTTTCGAGGCGGGGCAGGCGACCTACCAGATCCCTTTTGCTCCTCCACTGGCCGATCACGAGCTTGTCGGTGTCCCCGACTTGCCTCCGGTATGTATTACTTCATTTTTGTACAGTCATTTCATTTCAGTTTATTTGATATTCCACAGAATACTGATGCATCTGATACTTTCGCAGGCGTCTTCTGGGTGCACCCAGCAGTCATTGGAGATGAATGCCTCCATGATGGGGATGCTACAGTGGACATTCGACCTCCTAGCCCTTTACAGCATTCCGGTATGTTCTTTCTGACCACGGCCTCAAACCATACACAAACTGCTTTACATAATCTGATGCATAACACAACATCTGATAAATCGCTCCACATTCGATACATTACTCACACACTGTATTCTGCACTGTTTCACTGCTCACAGTATACATACACTGTATTCATACATCGTATTCTGTACTGATAAACTGCTCACGGCATTCACACACTGTACTCATACGCTGTATTTTGCACTGTTTCACTGCTCACAGTATTCTGATGTATTTGCCTTTCTTGCTTTTTCAGCCTCCCTTCCCGATTCCTCCGGTGGGTGGCGCTCCGACTGGACCTCCCATTTCTACCCGGGATGGCAGAGTATATCCCCGCTCCAGAGGAGGGCGCACTCATGTCGGGAACAGCTCACGGGCTCCAGTTCCGGATGATGAGTCTGAGGCAGAGACAGAGGCGGAGGAGACCGGTGATGGCTTGAACTCGAGCTCAGGCGGCGATGCCCCTGGTGGTGCCCCTGTTGATGACGCTCCTAGACCTTTGTCCAGGAAGAGGACCAGGACAGATTGACGGCCCCGGAGCCATTTTTGACATTTGATACAGATTTTGCTGTTTTCTTTTTCTTTTCCTTTTTTGCATTTTCCCCTTTTGTTAGTAGTTAGGGTACTTTGTACTACCGCAGGCAGGTTTTGTTTCCTTCGAAACTATGTACTTGAAAAGATGATATGAAATGAAACAAACTTTTTGTCTGAAAAATTGTTTATATTTGTGTATATTTCATACCCTGCACTGTATTGCATCATAGTACACCTCAAATGTAAATGATATTGATCTGTTGTCTGAAAAGTGAATCCTTGTAATTTGAGCACTTGCACTATGATAATCGGATAACCAACCAACTAACAGCAAACAACTCATACAAACCACTACGCAAACTAAATAATACAGCCCATACTCTACTGGGGATTGATCTGCATACAGCCCATAACACAGCACTTGGTTCATTCTGCACACAGCAAACCCTGAACAAATAACCCAATCTGATAAGAAGCATCACAAAACTAACACGGTTGCAGTTGAAACACACTCGGATGTCGCAAATTTTCTGTCCTTCTCTTGCTTCGTATGAATGTAGAGAATGGCACAGCATTCTGAGCACAAACAACGATTTTTGAAATAAAGAAGGGTTTTCAACCAGGGTATCGAGCCTACCACAGAACACAGCGAGATAGACTCAAACAAAGAAACGAGAGGCACGCGACCTATCATAACAACACATGCTTGAAAAAGACTCAAAGCCAAAATCGAGACCGACAAATCAAGAAGACACGACACACGGACATGTTTACAAAAAAGACCTCAAATCTCGAGGAGCCAATTCCTCCGGGTATCATTCCCACCCTTTCTGATTTGTGATACTCACATCACTCGGCCCTCATGCTTGGTTTTTCTCTCAAAACCCTTTTCTCACTTCTCTCTCTGCTTACACCTCTCTATTCTTTATTCTCTCATTTTTTTATCCCTCCCCAGAGTGGTTGATAGGTAAACGAGAGGTTGTGGGTTCACGCCCAACACTGTTAGCTCACAGCTATTCCTCCCAGTGGATAGAGTGCCTTTCTGGCAAGTAAGTTGACGGGGGAAAGACAGAAGACCTGACTCAATTGTGCCCCTAGTTCGTTACTTTGACCATTTTTTTTGTTTTATTCCTAAAATAGTTTTGATCAAAATGAGAGTTGGATTAACACACTTATACGATTTTTTGATTTGAAGATCATGCAAATCAGGCTGTGAGCACTGAAAATTCTCCTTTTTGGGTCCAAACATGGTCCAATTTTAAAAAAATGAAATAGTTTTCGAGAAAATAAGTCAACCTCAGTGAAAATTTTCAAAAACTACTTTTGCAAACAATCAATGCTCAAACGAGTACGGAACTTACCCTCGAGATGTGCAACCTCGGATCGGAGGCAATGGAAAATTGCCCCTGGCTTAAAGGGGGATAAGGCAACGGAAAGTTTCCCCTGGTTTGGACGGTAACTCAGGGCAACTTATGGCACTGTATGGCAACGGAAAGTTGCCCCTTGTTTGGATGATGCCGCGGCATTTTGTAAACCAGTCCTCGTTGATGACGATCGGACCCTCGGACGCAGAGGAGGCGAAGACGGTTTGAATCAATATATGGACATAGTCACCTGGAAGGTGTTGGTGGTTGGACTTCAAGAGGAAGTTGGTCACGTAATTCCGGGTTACTGCAACTGAGACCTTGGATTCGGAGGAGGCAAAAGTAATCAAAACCATGACATGGACTGAGACGCTATGGAAGCGTCGGGGGCTGGACTTCAAGATGAAGTTGCCTACGTATCCCAAACATGGGAATCAAGCCTTACATAGTTCCAGTTAAGGTACACTCGGGTATTTTAACCTTCACTGTTTAGGCTCTAACTTTTGCCAAGGCGCCTGCTGCAGGTTTTCGACCTTGCGAGCTATGTTCTTCTTTTTCTTTCTTTTTCTTTTCTTTTGCATTTTTCATTTCTTTTCTTTCTTTTCTTTTGCTATTCTTTGTTCTTTTCTTTTTCTTTGCTCTAACTTTTGCCTGGGCCGTCCTTCCGGGTTTTCGGCCCAGCGAGCCTCTCAAAGGGTAAAAGTGTAGCAAGCCCCATGCCAAATGGTTTTGAGATTGAAGCCTTTCTGTGTCCAGGAGAATGACCGTTGTGTTGATTTGTAGAAAAGTCCATCACGGCTACTTCATGAGCCTTGCCTGGTGGGATTTGATCTTCTTGATCTGGCTTTGGTGCCTCTTGCTCGAGGGCTACTTCAAAATGGGCCACACAGGCGTTTCATGGCACTGAATGTTTTGAACGGACTCCAAGTTTGAACAGATAAATTGAATCTTGAGGTTTGAGAGCGATCCTGGGCTGCACAATCTCAAGAACGATTCCACACAAGTCTTCACAAGACCGCGCAAGACATTTTGTTTTTGAAAGTTTTTAGGAAAGCGACAAATCATTCGCGCTGAAGATAGTGTGGAACCAGTCTGGATCGGACTAGGATCCTTCTCAGTACTCACGCCGACGAGCATGATTTCATTCATTAAAAGCTTAGCAGGCCTCTCTTTCTCTCAAAATGATCAAAATTTTACAAAACCCGAGAAATTACTTCCTCTTCGTTTTCATCACCGCAGTGTTCGAAAAGGGGTTTTATGAAAAGCTTAGGTCATTACGACGATGTTTAAGGCACAAGAAAGTAGGCGAAATGTACTGTCGTTCCATTCACATCTTCTGGCACGGCTGACTCAAATAGCAGCAAATACGGAACGTGATAGCCACAGCTGTTTCCTTCAGGTCCTCTGATTGCGACTGGCTCCTCAACCGAGACAGATTCAAAAGGAAAAACAAAAGGATAATTACCAAACGATGTTCGAGGCAACAACCTCAGAATCACCTGACATTCTATACAAGAGGGACTGACTCATTACAACAAGACAGACCCTGTAAGCAAAAAAGACTGACTCAATACAGAGAGACAGACTCAAGACAAAACAAAACAATGACTTGACACCCGAGCCAGAATTTACAAAATTAACATTAACAGATGCTCAAAAATGCGTGCCAAACACCACATCCAAAAATGCGCCAGGCACTGCCCACAGGCGGTTCACCTTCTGATTACATACTCGCAGTATCTGTGTCCTCAAAATCCAACAACTGGGTGGTGACGGACTTTGCTGAGGTGGGGGGGAGGATAACATCGTTGTCAATCAAATCTTGCACCTCATGACGAAGGCTGAAACAATTGTCGGTAGCATGGCCTGTCTGCTGGTGGTACGTACAGTACTGAGCAGGGTCATGAGTATCAGGGAGATTCTTCGGGAGAGGCCGAGGCTCCAGGGGTTTAAGGTGTCCCCTCTCGGCAAGGATTTGAAGTGCCTTGGACAATGGCATGTAGAGAGCATGGAAGACCCTGCGCCCTCGGGGCAGGTACTTTGGAGCCTGAGCACTCTTGCTAGATGCACTAGCGAACGGATCGACGGGTGCAGCCTTGGATTTCTGATCCTTTCTGGATGCGAGGTTGGGAGCGGGAAGAACTGTTTTGGCATGACGGGGCCCATCCCGGTTCTCTGATTGACTGGAATTGCCCTCAGGCGGAGTGGGGAAAGCATCCTCCACAGTTTTTGACATAACTGCGGATATCTGTTGCTTGTTTATTCCTCCGGCTTTCAAAGCCTCGCCTACGAAGGTTGTTCGATAGGGTCGGCATCTGCCTTCATCTTGCCTTTGTCTCTGGCCTCAGCCTGATCTAGAATTTGGTTTGATGCGTCGTTGCCATAGCTGGAGGCCATCTCCGGTTGGCTGAGTTCAATTACAATTCATCCCAATAGCGGGGGCTCCTGGGGTATAAAGCCTCCGACATATGGTGCGGCTGGTGGCGAAACAAACATTCCATAGGTGAGATCTGCCACAGATCTTTGAAGATCACCTATCATTCCCATTAGTTCAAATGTAGTAGGCTCGCGAGCCTGATATAGTTGAGGGGTCCAAACTGGGTGTGCTGCAGGCGACCTGGGTGGATGCGGCAGATCAATATTAGCCTCACTTTGTAGGGTGATTCCTTGATCCAACATGGCTGTCATGACCACGATCTCTTCAATTTCGTCATGCTCGATCACCTCGCCAAGAAGGAGAAGACACTAGCTGTTTCGATCGACCCTTTGAATCTCTCGGCGAAAGCGGAAAACAAGCAAGATTTTCAAACAGATCAAACACTGGTGTAGCCGAACAACTGCACTATACTACTGATCACTGTTCCCCAGAATCACTGTTCAAAACTGAACTAATACCCGCAGACATAACTAATTCTCAACAACACTGATACTAGTGCCCTCAGGCCTGATGCTCGAACTTTGCAAACTGATATATGCGTTCCCTACAGAGATACACTCTAAAAGCACATAGCAGATAAATGAGAGCCAATACACCCCTATGTTGGGGGAGGGTTCCCCTGTCCTATTTTGTCAGGAGCTAGGGTTTCACTACGCACACAGCGGCTTCAAACAACCTATATCGAGTAAGCAACCTGTCCTAGTTTGGAATGGTCACTATGGATCCGAACATGCACTAGGTCGAATGGTCAAAAAGGGTGCCCTGGTAAAACCGGGGTTTGTGTTCCCATACTGGCAGAGCCCGCAACCGGTCAGCCTTATGGTCATGCCTTGACAAGACAAGCCTCCAGCAAACCGCTCAGGAATAGCAGATGGCCAACACGGTATCCTAGGCGCACCAATGTACATGCAATGCAAAGAAACACATAAGTGTAGTCAAAACCGGATATCACGAGTTCGAGTCAAGCTCTCTAAACATCCCCAGCAGAGTCGCCAGAAACTGTAACAGCGCCCGCGTGGGACCTCGGTGCTATAGTTTGGACTCCCCTTTTTTGTTTGTTGCGGTTCTTAATCTGAACCAAAGAGTCCAACTCTGGCAAATCGTTTTGAGAAAAACAGATTTTGAAAAGAAGTAACAAACATGGACTGCTTTGCCAGATACAGAGTCACCACCTAAATATTTTTAAAATGGGAAATTTAGGAAACCCTGACTCGGTGCCGAAGGCCACGTGTCCGTCATCACCAAAGTTGTCTTGGCTCGGGAGCTTGGGTAAGATCGGGGAAGGTCAGCTATGAGCACCCCCTTTCGCCCGGTCCGAAGACCGGCCTCTACTAACCGTGATATCCGATTTTGAAAACAATACGTGTTCTTATTCCAGTTATTAGCTTAGAATTACTATGTTATGCGCACGGCAAACAAGTATAGACTAGATTGCCTAATTTGGAAATGAGCATTGCATATCCGTTCGTTTTGGAAAACGCTTCGGAATTTGTTACTCGCAAGTAGGCTAAAACACGGATTTCAATGAATTTTTCCAACTCAAGCAATCTAACCTCCACCCACAGGCATTCAAACAGTTTATCTCATAGAAGCATTTAGCCACATGGTAAGCCTATTGTCATGTTAACATTCACACGCATGGGATATGCTAAAGCATAAATACTTACATCGTACTCCAAGCCAAAACAATGAAACTAGTTAGCAAACATGCATGCCCTAGTTCATGTTAGAATGACTAATGCATCGCATGCAGAATGTGATTAGGATAGGCTCGGCTAACCCTAAAATGGTATGTGGAATGCGATCATTCGATGCACGTATTCAAGTTAGATTTGAAAATACAATGCGGTTTGTATGATGTACCGAGCCCGGTGCATGTCAACAAATGTATGGATGCACGCATGCATTGCATAAGGTATGCTAAAATAAACGTGCCCTAATCTACCATCATAAGCAGGTAAATAAAAGGGAAGAAAGAAGTGGGGGTTGGAAGACATGCACACCACTCACACACGCTTATTACAGAATTGCCCTCGCTCGGAGGGACCAAAAGAATATACAAATTAATTAACTACGCAAGCTAATTAAATATTACAAATTAATTAAACTAACAAATTAATTAATCTAATTAAAACAGTAAAGCCCTCGGGAAGCGGGTCAGATGCGGCGCATGCTCGGGACTTGCTCGGAATCTCACTGCCATGCATAGTCTGCCTCTGTTTTCCCTGCTCTGCTCCTCTGAAGACTGCCAAAGTCTCAAGGATGCCTCTCTAGATACTGGAGAATACCACCGGCTGAATAGAATTACCACCGGCAGTGAATTGTGGTCACCGGCACAAAATTCATCCATCGGCTGTTGATTGACTGCCGGTCGGCACTAAATACTGCCGGCCGGCAATGAGTTCCTGCAGAACCTGCAACTCACAGCAGCAGAGGACAGAATCTTGCATGGCAATGCTATTCAAGCTATGTATGCACCAAACACATTCCTTATCATGTTTGTGACTCAAAGGAGGATGTGCCTCGATTCTCGGACCACCAATCACGCATTTCCATGCATGATGGCCCAAAGAATCAAGTGTGCACTTTCAATTTCAAATGCAAGCAAACCATGTAATCACACAAGGAAGCCTAACCTCTATCACACTCACTTCAAGAGGCCAAGCATGCACAATGCAATGCAATCCTAGACATGTTGGCTAGCATGCAATATGGACAATGCAAGACACTTATACAAACATACAAGCAAGCATGCAAGGCAAGCATGCAAACCAAATAAAAGAGGGACTTAAACATGAATTAGGCAACTCCAAATAGGCCCAAAATCAGTAGCCAAAGTGCCCAAAAATGAAGGCTAAGCACACACACACGCATGCACATGTTAAGGCACAAACCCAAGCATTAAACAATCAACTCTCAAACACACTTGAAAGAGGCTAAACATGGACAATTGACATGGAATGAAAAAGCTTTAAAATCATGTCGAAATGTGGTGCCAAACCAACCCAAATGAGACAAGCATAAGCATGCAAGCATGGTCCAAGTACTTGAGGCGAGTCATGAAGCTTTGAAGCACATTTAGCATAACAAACATGGCATGCATTAAAAAACTAAAAACAGATTTTTAGCATGTTAAAACAAGGCCAAAGGATTACTTAGATGGCATCTAAGTGGCTCAAATTCAAAGGCATGCACAATGGTCAAAACATAGGGCATACAACACATGCTCTCAAAGCAACAAAGAGGCGACTAAGGCAAGCATATGAGCATGCCAAAGGGACTGAAATTACATGTTGGATGGTCCCAAACCACCAAAATGATGCAATCAACACATGCTAGACATTCACATACTTGAGGCATACACGCCCGACAAGCCACAAATGCAAAGGAACCATACTAAGCATGCCAAAATCGATCCAAACAACTATGGACAGACCTAAAGCATGGCAAAATAAGCACAAATCATTCACAAGGCTAAGTCTAAAACATGCTCGAACAAAGGCTAACAACCTATGGCATATTAAGGCAATTACAAGGCATTACATGGTAGGTATGCTAAGCATGCATGGTGTACCAAAACCAACACACAACATGATTATATTATGGCATAATAAGCATGAAATACAGCCTAGACATGATCAACACACACTCTAACATAGGCTCCCTCAAGAGGCCAAAAATGGTCCCTTTCAAGGACAACAAGGAGAGGGGGTGGCCCTCCCCTTTTGGAGACTTCAAGGCACCATCCCCACCACTAAAATCCCTCAAGATTTCAGTGGTGAAGAGGCCCAAACACCAAAGTCTCGAAACTTGCACAAAATAGCACAAAATGGGGCCTTTCAAGGCCTAAGGGTGGTCAAACACACCCAAACCACAAAACACTCTTAACAAACAATCAAGAGGGCCTAAAAATAGAACTTGTTTATGTTATACACTAAACACAAAAATAGCTCTAAGATAGGTAGAAATAGGATGCAAAAATGGGGTAAAAAGGACTAGTTTCTTACCCTTGTTGACCTTCTTCACAAAGGGAAGACCAGCTGCCTCCTTGAGCTTAAACCAGCCCCAAAACTCTGAAAATAATCCCTTAAAACCTCAATAGCCAAGGAAAGGTGTAATTGTAGGTGTTTGTATGCAATACTGTGAACAAATGCACCTAGAACACTCAAAAGGGAAATAGATAGAGATAGAATGTATTTGAGTTCTAACCCTAGAACCAGAGCTTCTAGCTATGTTTTCCTCTCTAAAATGTCTAACCCTAATGCCAAGAGAGGAGGGCTCCTCTTATAGACAACCAACCTTGTAAAGCTTGTCAAGAAAGCTAACAAGAAGAGCATCCCTCCATACACGTGTATGGAGGGGAATAAAATGCCAAACAGCTGTCCTAAAATATCTGAAAAAGCAGATGAACAGTAGTCGGCTGGCCAAAAATGTCATTTTGACAAAAATGACTGCCGACCGGCAACAAAGAGTGCCGACCGGCAATATATATTGCCGGTGGCAAGAAAAACCAGCCAGTGGCCTCTAGCTAGTGCCGGTGGTGTGTGGAGATGCCTCAAAAGGCATTCCCTGCCCCTCCAAGGCAAAACACAAGTGTTTGGTGCAAAACCAAACACAAAACGGTCGAGTTCGGAGATCCTAAGACAAGGCGCGTGGCCGAGAACTCTGGGAACTCCAAACGAACACAAACATGGATAATCACCGAGTGTTCAAACGGTGACGTCCAAGACTTGAGGACGGTCAAAAATGGGGTGTCTACAGCCTCCAACCCGCCAAGCAGCGCCACTCCTGGTGGATTCCGACTTGGCAAGGTTGAGCGCCACCCCTTTCTCCCTGGAAATAGAAACAACACCTCTTCCGTCGGGCTTCCACCAACCAAAGTTCACATTGTACGACGGGAAGACCGATCCTTACATGCACATGAGTCATTTCCGACAGGTCATGGCCGGACATAGGCGAAATGACGCTCTTATGTGCCTCATCTTTCCGTCAAGCTTAGGTGAACTGGGCTTGAAGTGGTTCGAAAGCTGCCGAAGGGAAGTATAGAAAAGTGGCATCAGTTGGCCGAAGCCTTTCTCACGCGTTTCAAAACCAACACGAAAACACCAAAGGAAGTGGATCACCTACTGAGCGTCAAGATGGAACCGAGCGACACATTGAAGGCGTACAACTCCAGATATTGGGAGACCTTCAACGAGATCTTGGATTGTCCGATCAACCTTGCAATCACTTAGTACAAGCGAGGTCTCCCGGTTGGACATAGACTGCGGGACTCGCTTACCATGCACCAACCGACGTCCATGGGCCAGCTCATGCAGCGCATCAACGAGCACATCCGAGTTGAGGACGATGCGTCAACTTCTATCGTGAAGGCAACTTCGGTAGTAGCAGACAAGAAGACAGCAGGCAAGGTGCACGCATTTGGGCAGGAGTCTAGCCGCTCAAGCGACCGAGTAGAGGAGTCTGACCGTGGCTCGAATCGTAAGAACCGGGGTAGAGGACGTCGGTGTGACCAGGATGACTACCCCCGAGATGATATAGCGGATGCAAATAGAAGGTTGAAGGCAAGGACTGGCATAACCACGATCTTCAAGATTCCAATCTATCGCATACTTAGTGAAATCCAAGACGAGGAGTATGTCCGGTTTCCTGCTAAGTTGGGCGATGGACAGAAGGGCTATAATCTGCGGTATCGTTGCACATTCCACCGGGAGCGAGGCCACCGGACTGAGGATTGTTTGCCTTTGAGGCAACACTTGGAAGAGCTGGTTGCGGCCGGGCACCTAGACCTTTACATTGATGGAGGCATAAAGGCGAATCAGGCTCCGGTCGATCCCAGGGGACAGAACGACCGAGATGCGCCACCACAAGGAGTTATCAATGTCATCCACGGCATAATAGAGCCGGAGCGAGTTTGCGAACTCCGGGGTATGATCAAGAAGGCAGAACATATGAGGGAGGTTTTGTCAGTACAGCTTGTCATCAAGAGGGGGAAGACTGAGGAGAAAGATGTGATTAGTTTCACCTCCAGGGATCTAGAGCATATCCAGACGCCGCACAACGACACCCTAGTAGTAACACTCCGCGTCAAAGAATTTGATGTCAAACGGATCTTGATCGATCAAGGAAGCTCAGTCGAGATCATGTATTATGACGCGTTCAAGCAGCTGAAGCTCCGAGAGACGGACTTGGCTCTGGCAACTTCGCCACTGGTTGGTTTCAACTCACAACTAGAGTGGCCTTTGGGAAAGATCATCCTGCCGGTCAAAGCGGGATCCGTAGTCAAACAAGTGGAGTTTTGGGTGTTACAAGTTCCTTCGACTTACAACCTGATCCTTGGAAGGGGATGGCTTCACGCTATGAAAGCTGTAGCATCGACCTACCATCAAGTGATGAGATTTCCCTCGGCTATGGGGGCAATCAAGGAGATCTGGGGAGATCAAGTCATGTCGAAGCAGTGCTTCATCGCAGTAAATGGGAGCCGGGCTGCTAAAGGCTTCGTTCAAATGATTGAAAGACCGGAAGACCAGGGAGTCCTGGAGGACGTGGGCACTAAGGCGGAGGACAAAGCTGTGGAAGACATGGTTGAGCTGCGAATTGATATGGATCGGCCGGATAAGTTCTTCCTGCTCGGTTCCAGCTTTACTGCCCAACAGAGGACTGAGATGGTTGAGTTTTTGATGGCCAACATCGAAGTCTTCGCATGGTCGCCTTATGACATGCCCGGCCTCGATCCAAGTTTCATCTGCCATCACCTCAATGTCTTCCCTGGAGCGAAGCTAGTTATACAGCGAACAAGAAGATCGGCGCTGCATCACGCCGAGGTAGTTGCGGAGGAAGTAAAGAACTTGCTTGAGGCGCGAGCAATTCAGGAAGTGCACTACCCTCGGTGGATTTCCAACACAGTTGTGGTGCCCAAGAAGAATGGGAAGTGGCGAGTTTGTGTCGACTATAAGACAGTCAACCGAGCTTGTTCCAAAGATAGCTTCCCTTTGCCGCGAATTGACCAGCTTGTGGACTTAATAAATTTGGACATAACAGTGAGTTTCTGGATGCCTATCGGCTACCATCGACATGCATGGGCCCGATCGAGAGATTACCTCCTTCACGACTCCAAGGGGACTCTTCTGTTACCGAGTCATGCCTTTTGGTTTAAAGAACGCTGGGGCAACCTTTCAGAGGATGGTGACCAAAATGTTTGCTCCTATGCTTGGCCGGACAATAGAGGCTTACATCGATGATATAGTGGTTAAAAGCCGACACGAAGCAGACCACTTGTCCAACTTGGCCGAGATGTTTGCCATTCTCAAGAAGCACAGGCTACGCCTGAATGCGTGAAAGTGTGCCTTTGGCGTGGGATCCGGAAAATTTTTTGGATTCCTAGTCATAAACAGAGGCATCGAAGCAAACCCTACTCAAATCAGAGCCGTGCAAGAGTTGAAGCAGTCCAGCTCGGCAAAGGACGTGCAGCATCTAGCCGGAATGGCTGCCACGCTTAATCGAGTCATAAGCCGGTCATCAGATCGCTGCCGTCCATTCTTTCAGGCATTGAAATCAAAGTTCTCGTGGGATGAAAAGTGTGACTGATCTTTGGCCGAGCTCAAGGAATATCTGTCTTCTCCGCCACTATTGGTTACACCTCAGCCAGGCGAGGAACTCTATCTCTACCTTGCCGTCTCGCAACATGCAGTAAGTGCAGTGCTAGTCCGTGCTGAAGGAATTAAGCACCTCCAAATCTTCTATGTCAGTAAAACCTTGCTACCGGCAGAGACGAGGTACTTGTCATTGGAAAAGCTTGCGTTGGCATTGATGATGGCTTCAAGGAAGTTGGCGTACTATTTTCACGCAGAATAACCCCCATCTTGTTTCGATAAATTTCTTGAATTACATACCGATTCATCGCTAAAGAATCTTATGGTGATAATTGAACCAACTGAAGTACTGAATGGACTGATTAAAAACTGGAACTGAATTGACTGAGCATATCTATTGTATTGCATTTTTATCTTTTCGGTTATTTGATTATCTGTTCGTGTTTTCATGTTTAAACTGCAAATTGAAGGCCTTATCGGCGACCGAATCGAAAATAGATTGATGTTTTGGAACCATTGGAATTTATGTGATTTAATGGTATATTTATCAAAAATGTGATTAGGAATGATTAAATTAGATTAAATATTGTTATATTGCAAACTTTGACTTATTTACCAAAATGCCACTCTAGTGGCCCATTATCTCCCCCTTTTGATCTCCTCATTACACTTAGACACAACATTTGACTAGCCTCATTCTTGAGACCACCGAATTATAGAGAGAGACTAGAGTTCATCTCATCTCCTTGTGGATTGCTTGGTAGAAGTGAAGGAATTGAAGAATTCTTGCATAATTGAGCCTCCTTACCTTTAATTCTACACCCAAGGTAGATCACTCATCTTCTTAATTGTGTCCTTGAGTTGTTCTTGCATGGTTTTGAACTAAATTGGAGTCTAGAGCCAATTTATGGCTCAAAGTGTTGGCTTAGAGTTTAATTGTTGCATGCATGGCCATATGTTGCATTTTGAGTTGAGCTCATGGTAAATTGTACATGCATGTTATTAATTAGGCTTGAGTCCATGATTTCACCATGTTCTTGAAGAAATGAGTACATTTGAGCAAGCTTTGAAGCTTTAAAATGGTTGGATTTCATGCATGTTTGTATCTTTCCATGTTTACGAAAAATGGGTTTGAAAAATGGTTTTAATTGACTCACCTTTGGGGCTTGAATTCATAAATTGAGCTTTGAAACTTGTTATACAATGAATTTAGATATGTTTTCTAGAATTTGGGCCCAAGAGGTCGAGTTTAGAGTGGTAGAATGCTTGGTTTGCGCTTGGGAGGCAAATCTAGAAATTCCAGATTTGGCTTCCTCGCTCGAGCGAAGGATTCCTCGCTCGAGCGAGCACCTTTGTCTAGGGCTTCGCTCGAGCGAGCATCGAGCGACCATCGAGCAACCATTGCGCGTAAAATCACAGCATCCAGTATTTTTACTGTTTCGACAGACCGCTCGAGCGAAGGGTTTCTCGCTCGAGCGAATCCTTTGATTTTGGAAGCTTGCTCGAGCGAGGATCCTATTTTCAGCAAACTTTGCAAAATGTTTTCTAAGTGTATTTTTGCATCCTCATCCCATTCTAGGCATTCTTAGGCCTAGTTTAAGGCATCTTGATGAGGATATAGATGTAGAACACACCAAGGCATCTTTAGGGATTAAGTTATGATATTTCCCAACTGTGTAGCTTAGTGTGTGTTCAACCTGTGAACTGTGTAGGGTTGGCAACTGGGGAGACACGCTCTAGCATACTGTAGCCCAAACTCTGTGAGTAACAATTGTGTAAAGATATGTTCAAAATGATTATCTTTCGAATCTTGGAATTTCAACTGGTATTATTTACTGAATGAATGTATGTCATTTATTTCCGAACTGTACTGTGGCATCCTTAGCACCTACTGTTTACTGTTACCATTACAGAGATCTTTGTCGGTTCCCTCGTGGAACCACTACTGTTTACTGATTGATGGCCATCATTACTGTTCGGTCTTTAAGACTTACTATTTACTGCTATGCTAATGGATGTACCGCATATGACTGAATAACTGTTCTGACTGAAAGGCTGAAATATTGTTTAATGAACTGTTTTCATTACTGTAAGGACATTTCATTCTTAACCGCTTTACGCATTATGTTATTCACTGGGCTTTAGCTCACTGCTCATATATATATGTAGGTGTACAGCACCGCATCGCAGACTAGGAGCGTCGGGGTTGAACTCGATTTTGTCAAGCGCCTTTGTGCCTCATGCGAGGTTCCGAGTTGCCATGCTATGGCTTTGGGGTGCTTTGTTTTCCCGTCGTCTCTCTCATCGCTTTTGGATTATCAGATAGACTGTCGGCTACTAACTGTACTACTATCAAAGGATTAGGTCCCTGCACTGTGTGACTGTAAATTTTGTATAGACTGTACTGTTCTACATGTGTGAATGCATGAAAAATCTTTTTGGCATACAGACTGTCACAGCTCAATGGACATTATTTATTTACTGTATTGGCTTCCGCCAGGCCCTGAACTCTGTTTTACTGTTCTACTGTTAAGCAGGCTTTCGGTAATCTCGGATTACTGGCTGGTTACGGTGCTAAACCCATAGGGCCGGGTTTGGGTCGTGACAACGCCCATACCATCATCATACTGACCAAGTTTCCTCTTAAGGCTTTGTTTGAACGGGTGGACTTCTCTGGCCGAATTCTCAAGTGGGTAGTCGAATTGGGGCAATTTGATGTGAAGTTCCAACCGCGCACAACCATCAAGGCCCAGGCTTTGGCCGATTTCGTTGCAGAATTCTCACCTGGAACTCATCCGGTGTGCCCGGTCGATATTGCCGCGGCAGATGAAGAGAATGCAAGCATGACCGAGAAACAACTTGGTGGAGTTGGCGACGCGGAAATTGCGCGCCCCACTGAATTACCCTCACTTTGTAGAATTCCACCGACCGGTGACGCGATGACAGAGTCGAGTGTTATTGCCCAACCTACTCTGTCCGGTACCGCATCACCAAGGGGGGAAGAAATAGACCTACCCAGCACAGAATTTGTGGCCAGCACAATACCGCAACTTGGTGATTTGCCTACGGACTTGAGCATCGCAGATCAACTTGCTGAGTCCGGTGCCGAATCACCAAGAGGAGCTGGGGCGGAACCAATCAATGCAGAACTAGAAACCGGACAGTCGAGCAACCGCGGTCCCATCACCCTTCGAAATTCTCAGGACCCTTCAGACTGTTGGAAACTCTTTGTAGGGGAGATGTGGAAACTTTTCGTTGATGGAGCGTCGAATCGTCACGGTGCCGGGCTAGGAATTGTTCTTATCACACCGGATGGCCTCACCATTGAACATTCAATCACCCTTGGCTTCCCAGCATCTAACAACGAGGCTGAGTACGAAGCGCTTTTGGCCGGACTCAAGAGCACTCTTCAGATGAAGGCTTCTGAGCTAATGGTGTACAGTGATTCCCAACTTGTGGTCAACCAAGTCTCTGGGATTTATGAAGCAAAGGATGACAGAATGGCAAAGTACCAAGCTCTGGTCAGAGAACACATCAAACAGTTTCAGGCAATCAGAGTTCAACAGATTGGTAGAAGAAAAGCGAGATGAAATTGCGGCCTTGCTTCTATGGTAGATTGTACGTCTCCTAACCCCCTGTTGATTGAATTCCTTCTACGGCCAAGTATTGAGGAAGTAAGGTAGACGGATGTACTCTGCGCCGCACTAGGTCCTTCTTGGATGGACCCCATAATCCTGTTACCCAGAGACCGGACTCTACCTATCGACAAGAAGGAAGCACACAAAGTCCGGGTGAAGTCAGAGCGGTTTTGGCTCTCTCCATCTGGAGCATTGTATAAAAAGTCCTTTACCGGTCTTTATGTGAAGTGCGTGCACCTGAGTAGCGTGGAGACCTTCTTGCATGAAATTCACGAAGGCATCTGTGGCAGTCATATAGGAGGCCGGTCATTGGCCTACCGAGCTATTTCGCAGGGATACTGGTGGCCGTGTATGCAGGCCGACGCACAAAAGTATGTCCGTAAGTGCGAGAAATGCCAGAAATTCGCCCATCAAATCCATCAGCCGGCCAGGGAACTTCTTCCTCTCACCAGTCCTTGGCCCTTTGCCATATGAGGGCTAGATATAGTGGGGCCACTCCCAACCGCGCCAGGCAACCGGAAATTCTTCATCGCAGCCACAGATTACTTCACCAAATGGGTTGAAGCCGAGCCCTTGGCAACAATTAAAGAGAAAGACGTGAAGCGGTTGGCCTGGCAGAATGTGGTCACGCGGTTTGGTGTCCCCAAAATTTTAATCTCTGATAACGGCACCCAGTTTGATGGATGCCTATTCAGAGGATTTTGTGAAGATCTGAAGATTGAATTCTACAACTCCACTCCGGCTTACCCGCAATCCAATGGTCAAGCCGAGGTGTCAAACAAGACTATTCTGGATGGGCTAAAGAAGCGGCTGGAGAAGGCAAAGGGAAAATGGGTTGGGGAACTACCCAGCGTCCTTTGGGCATACCGAACAACCCCGCAACGATCTACCGGGGAAACTCCATTTGCTTTGGCTTATGGCATGGAGGCGGTCATACCTTTGGAATTTGGCATGCCCACCCTAAGAAGTGAAAGTTTTGAGCCCGCGCTGAACGCTGAGGCTATTGCCTTGGAACTAGACCTAGTGGAAGAGCGTCGGGAGAAGGCCCTCATCCACGTGGCCGCCTACCAACAAGAGCTCTCAAGGAAGTACAATAAAACGGTGCACCCCAGACCGTTCAAAGTTGGTGATTGGGTTTTGAGGAAAGTTATGGGCAACACCCTAGTGCTAGGTGAGGGCAAACTAGGGGCAAATTGGGAAGGACCCTACAAGATCACCGATCTAGTGGGCAAGGGGGCATACCACTTGGAGGATCTGGAGGGAAGAACAATTCCCCGGCCATGGAATGCGGCCAACCCCAAGCTGTATTATTTCTAGCTTTAGCTTTCTTTTTTGTGCAAAGGAATTTTTTGGCTTGCACTTCAGAATGTAATTCTTTTTGTCAATATATAGAGGTGACTTTGTTTTAACACTTAGATTGTTGTTTAACTGTTAAAACCGAGATGATTTACTCCGGTTGAAAGAGTTGGTGTTTTGTCCAACTTAGGATTCCTAACCGAGATGATTTACTCCGGTTGGACGAGTTAATGATTTGTTCAACTTATGATTTACTGCCGTGACGGATGTTCCGGTTGGAAGAGTTGGTGTTTTGTCCAACTTAGGATTCCCAACCAAGATGCTTTACTCTAGTTGAAAGAGTTAGTGTTTTGTCCAACTTAGGATTCCCAACCGAGATGCTTTACTCCAGTTGAAAGAGTTGGTGTTTTGTCCAACTTAGGAAATCCCAACCGAGATGATTTGTTCCGGTTGAAGAAGTCGGTGATTTGTTCAAACTTAGTTATTCCAAACCGAGACGCTGTAATCCGGTTGAAAGAATTGGTGTCTTGTTCGACTTAGGTGATCCAACCGAGATGGGTATTCCGATTGAAAAAGTTGGTGAGTTCAATTTTGGTGTTATGTTCAATTTTGTGATTTATACCGAGATGTTTTGCTGAAAAAGGAATTGATGGCGACCGTGCAAACACTTGACGAAATTAAACCTTTTCATTGATAGAAACATAAGTACAAAAGGTGGGGAACTTAGCCTGGTTACATCTGAAAAGCAAAAAGAGAAAAAAGAAAACTAAACCAAGGGTGAGAGGTTGGTGAACTCATCCTCGGTGGCCTCTATGTTGATGGTTGGGCTTTTGTCTTAAGCACCGGGCTCGCCACGGCCGGGCTACTCCTGCACCTCGTTATCGTCTGCTTCGGTATCCGTCTCAGCATCTCCTTCTTCAAGCCCTTCCTCGGCCTCATCCTGCAACGCGTTGAAGACGTCGTTGGCGTATGGCACAAGGTAGGCCGGTAGGGAAGCAGGAGGCGGATTGGCAAATAAGTCGGTGTCAGAGCCCTGACTAAGATGCTCATAGGCAGATTTCTAGCCAACTTTGAAGTAGATGTCTTGGGTTGCAAAGACCTACTTCTTGTAGCTCTCCTCGGCTTCGTTGAAATCGGCGTTATTAGCATCTCGGCAGTCTTTCTTCCGCAACTTCTTGAGGGCGTCCAGCTCGGCCTGGAGCTTGTCCTTCTTTTTCTTGGCTTCTTCGAGTTGGCCGAGCAACCGGTTGTTGTCGGTGTTGGCTATTTCGAGCGAGGACTTTGCTCGACCAAGCTCGGTCTGGAGGCTTTGTACTTGGTCAATTTGTGTATACGCCGAAGTCGGTGGATGCGCTCCATGACCAGGTGTTGTTTTTGAATGGCCTGCAAAAAGCTAATTTGATTAGTGAAGGAACCGGGCAAACACTTGCAAAAATTTCAGAGGTAGATTGAGGCTTACCCTGGCCATGGACTTCACGGATGACTTCACCAACCGAGTGTCAGGCACGTGGTCGCTGCCGACCACGTCGCTCGGTAGGAGAAGTGCTTTGGAAAGATCGTAGGCGAGCAAGTGCTCTTTGTCGCCTTTAATTGATGCCGTCGCCGGGATGTCTTTTCCTCAGTGTTTCAGCTAAGGACGCTAGACCGATACTGGGTCAGCTGTGTCAGAGGGTTGCTCGGTGGTAAGCTCGGCCACCAACTTGGCAGACGGATCTGTGCGAGCTCTTTTACCAGCCCGGTGCGGAGTAGGATTTGGGTATCGTCGCTAGAGAAGTTAGGGCGACCACCGGCCATTGATTGACCAAATTGGCGAGCGGGTGACAACGCTCGGTATCTCGGCAGACGTTGCGGTGAGCAGGTTTTTGATTCGGCTCCATTTTGCCATCTCTTGCTCCTCTGTCAACCGGATAAGTGGAACGTCTGGCAAAGTTGGATCTGGAGGAGGTGATGGAGCGCGGAGAAAGTCTGTAACTTTACTCCGGCGGGGAGCTGAGTATCTGTACGTTGGGGTGTAGCCGAGCAATTGGTTGCAATCTCGGTTTCGATAGTGGAGCGCGGTCCTTATTGCTTCTACGTTGGGGAATTGGTAGTTGACTTGCAAGGCTTGAATTGCTGCAAAAGAAACAAGAAAAATGGTTAAGTACAAAAAAATGAAAAGTGTAGGCTAACCGAGCAAGTTTGCACGGCTTACATGTACTATCGAAGTTTTTGCTTATGATCCAGCCCGGTACCGTAGCTGTTTCATAATTGCCAGACACCCAGAAGAAGTCATCATCGTGTAGGTCCTTGTCTGGTGTGCCGGTCACAATTTTTTCTCTGCCCGGCCTAATCTTGAGATAGTAGGCGAGGCCATTGCCAGTGTGCCCTAAGGTATATTGACGCAGGATCTCGGCTAAACCTAAGCTTATGCCTAGCCGGTTGTTTAGCTTGTGCACGCCGTTTATTATCCGGTAGGTGTTGGTGGACACTTGGGTGGGTGCAAGCCCAGTCCGGCGCAGAAACTCGGTCATCAGAGGATTGACCGGGAAACGGAGGTCTCCTTCTACGATTGATAGCACGGTGAAGGGGCATTGGTCTAGTCTACCCCAGGGTGTTGTCTTCTCTTCTGCCAGTTCGAGATGGACGTCGACCGATGTCAGACTCCTCTCTCTGAATCGGCCAGTGGCCGGAGTGTCCACTAGGAAGCGGAATTTCCCCATTTGTGGCCGGCCTAGGGTAGCTCGGCTGAGGGGTTTGGCACTGTGATAATTGGTTGTTGCTCGGTCTTGAGAGCCTCAGAAGTGGTCAATGGTCCCCTTGGACTCTGCAGGAAAAGGATGGCAAGTGTAAGTGTGAGCGCGGTCACGCGAAGTGAGCTTGTCTTTAGCTCGGTCATCAAGAGTGCCAAACCACCTCGGTTGTCTAAGCTTATTAAGGAGCTCGGTCGCCCAAGCAGACCAGATGTTAGCCCGGTTGAGCGACCAAGTCCTTTTGCTATCTCAGTTTTTGCTGAGTTCAAAACAAACATGTTTTTGCTTTCGGTCGGTGGTTTTTGGATCGATCGGGGCGAGCCAGGTCGCCCAGTTCTTCAGTGTTCTTCAGGAAAAATGAAGAACACCATGAACATTTGGAGGTTTAGGATGTTTTTGACGCCTAATGTCCTATAAACTATGTTTTATTGCCCTAATGTGTGAAATATCAAAGGAAATGACAACAAGAGAGGAGTTTGAGGACTTACGAGCGTAGGGCAGTGTCTTCTTCTTCAAGCACGAACTCAGCGTTGGCAAGAAATAGGGAGGGCAAGAGCTCTGTAATGGCTTGAGGTGCGAGAGGGTCAGTAGAGACGAATCGAAGAGGGAGGCGGCACGTTCATAGCCCCAAATGCCGCCCAAATTCGAATTTCATGCGACGGCTGGTTGGCTGCTCGAGGACCAATGGGGGGACGACACGTGCCTCCATTAATGGCAGCGTCAGAGTTGAAGAGACGGGGAGCAGGTGAGGTGTCGGCCGAACAAGACGAAAAGGCAGCCAGGTCAAATGGGGCATTGACCGAGGAATCCACCGGGCAAGTTCGAAGGCAGGCATGTCAACTAGCCCGGTTACCGATTAGTAAGCTGAGTACCGAGGAGGTGCTACCCCGGTCAAAATAGGTAATCCCAGTCACGCTTTAGCGGACGGAATTAAGGGGCAATTGAGAGGGAGATTGATTATCTAGTACTGGGCCGGACAAAGTTTTGCCGAACAGATTTGGGTCGGTCAAGTGTTGGGCCAAGGATGTGTGGCCCAGTTTGGACAGAAGTTGCTCGGTTAAGGCAGCGCTCGGTTAGACCGAGCTACATGTTTGGCGGAAGCGAATCCATTCAAGTTAAGTGACCGGCGCTCGGAAAGGCGTGGTCAGCCGAGGTACCCGATTGCTCGGCAGGAAAGCCAACCACAGCCAAGCACGAGCTATCCTGGGCTCGGCTTTGCCGAGGTGTTGCCTAGCCCGGTCCTCGTTGAGCTTAGCTAGTGGAGTGCTTGGACATGAAGCACAACACGGCCGTTGGCGGACAAGATAGTGCAGCTCGGCTGCCGAGCTCCAGAAGAGCCAGCGGGCAGTTGAGATTAGGTGATGCTCAGCAGAATTTGTGCTGACGGATGGGATAGCAGAGCCACGTGTTGAGAGACCATTGGAAGCAGGTTTGGGACGTAGAAGGGTATATAAGCGTGTCTGCGCCCCCCATGAGCGAGGAGACGAACACTTTGTAAGGAAACTCTTACACTCAAACACTCTCCTCTCTCTCTCTCTCTCTCTCTCTCTCTCTCTATCCCTAGGTGTGTGCTAACTTGATCGTCGGAGGGGTTTTCCGGCCACACACCGCCGGGTAGCTCACCGCCGTTGTGCTTTTAGGTGATCGGACAGAAGCGGAGCTTGGAAGAAAGGAGTACGGGCTTGCCAGAATATTTGCTCCCCGTACACTAATCATTCAAACTAACTTAATTAATTTTTAAACCAAAAAATACTAATTACTGATATTTTACTAATATAAATTTGTAATAATAATAAATTTGCCCATACAAACATATAAAACCTGTAGAATGAGGAGAAAAAAATACAAAATAAGTTATTTCATAATTCATCAAATAGAATTGAAAGAACATATAAAATTGTTACATACACATATACATATATAAAATATATAAAATTCTAAATTCAAGACATAAATATATAAAAATCTAAGATATATACATACATATTTGTTTAGAGCGCCTCTGAGGCTCTTCAATTGTAGCCACCAAAAAAGTAGGATGGTAAAGTAGCTAGCCTAATAGCCAGTTCATTGGAACTCAAAATTGGAGTTACATTGGCTAAAATGTCTAATAAACCTTTTGTAACTATCCATTTTCAGATGCTCTGGTTTGGCTATTATTTTGGAGTTAAAAATGTATAAAATAATAAAATAGACTAAATAAGTTAATAAGATAAAATATCACATTCAACTTATAATTATTACATTTTTTTTTACTAAAATTAAAAAAAATCAAAAAATCTAAACCAAAAAAGGTTAAAAAAAATCAAACTAAAAAAATCTCAATATAAAAAAATTGATTATAGCAACCAATGTCAAACGAAATTTAAGCCTAATGGTCATCGCAGAGACATCTCTTCTTAATCAAGTCATACGAGAGTAAGCCCCCAACCACTTACTTAAAGCATCTTCAACAAGAATTAAAGATGCTTTAAATTTTTATTGGTCTTGTGTCATCATAAAATGAAGCTCCAGCATAATAGCTAGCACAGTAAATATGTTGCCTCGTCTTGTCTGGATTAGCTACATGTAAAATGTTTTAAAAGTACGACAAATTAATTTTGAAAATATGTTGAAAATGAATAAATAAAATATAATACACTAATGCTACAAATTCAGAAAAATTTATCTAGGAAATTAAGCAAAAAAAGAGAATCAATGATTTGCATCTATTATAAGTGTGATCTATCTTTCACTAATTTTAAATCTACAGTACACCCTCACTTTTGGAATAAGATTTAGAATAAATTTTTATGATATATAATATTTTTAAATATAATATATATTTTTATGTGTATTTTTACTTAGACAAAACACTTAGTTGTGTTGGAGTACCACTAAGCTACCACATTAATGGTGTGTGCCCACTTGTTATGAATGCCAACTTTTCCTAACAAAGGTCTTTGGTATTTGGTATACCTCTTTGCCACAATGTGATCCAACATAGAAACCCACTATCTCAAGCTTTGGTTTGATTCTAAGGACTCAACTACTTTAAACTTGGCGTTATTAAATTGTTTCAAATGCTTCTAAGTTTCGAGAACCAATACAATACTTCCAACTTTACTTTAACCCTTTCCATTAACTCTGCTCAGAGCATAGGATCAAAAGGCCTTCAAGGCGTAAAATAAGCGAAGGAATGTCTTCTATGGGACAATATCAATTGGTCAAACTCACTCTACCGTAAAAAGAGTCGAGCTAAGTCAAATTTTGTAAAATTTGAGTTTAGCTCGTTTGTTCATCAAGCTTGAAAATCAAACTCTAGTTCAGCCTTGAAAATTAACCTAGTTTGAGTTCGATTCGGTTCATTTATTCTAATCACGCTTTAGCTCAATAAGAAAAAAATTAACTTGCTAATCAAGTTCAATCAACTCATTATTATTCTATATTAAATATGCATATATAAAATATTTTATATTGTTTGATAATAAGATTATAAATAATATGAGTCAAGCTTTATAAGTCAAGTTGATAAGTTTGACACGTTTATTAAATGAGTCTAAAAATTTAAATCGAATTTATTTACATATATAACGAGCTGAACCAAGCCCATGAACAACTAATATGAGTTAAAAGGCTCACAGGTCACCTATGCCAAAATCTTGGAATAAAGGTTATGTTTGAGATTATAGTGTAGAATTGAGATTGTTAGTTCATGGACTCACTATCCCATATTTAATTGCAAATTTTGTTAACCGAATTACATGTATGACGGACATTTAATCTAATGAAATTGACGAATTTTTAATATTGAAGGATTTAGGGATCATAATTTCAAATATGAAAGGGAAAAAAAAATAAAATGAATACATAATAAATAGTTATCTCATTAATTTAATTAGATAACTAATTGAGAGGGTAATTTATATGAAAATTGGGCCGAGCTGGGTAATGGGCCGGTATGGGCCGCAGTGCGAAGGGCTGAGTAAAATGGCCATATAAGTTACTCCGGTCTTGAAGATGCTCGAAGTTACTCCGGTCCCAAAAAGCTTACGGTTAGCTCGGTCACCATACTAAAAACTTATACCGGTCATTGCACAGTTAGCTCAGTTTAGGCCTACCACGGTTTGTGGAAGAGGAGTTGAGGTAAGGGCAGTGGAAGGACGAACTGAACTAAGGATAGTTTGGTCTACTCTACGGCTAAGCATAGCCATACTTACCTCGGTCACATTGGAGTCCGACCATGGTAAAACCATCTCACTTGGTTTAAGCAGTGAGGGGGGGTTGAAGGATAAGCATTATCTTTCAGGAGTATGAATGGGAGGACTCTGCATGGAGGAGTAAAAGTCCTACTAGGATTGTGCCACGCGGAACCTACAAAAGCTCACAAACATCACCTATGGAGAGATAACACAACTTTGATTCCCGAATACATAGAGCTTTTGTCTATTTGTCTAGTTTGCTGACTTAGGCATCGGAGAGGTTTCCAGCACACACCCGCCGGCTAGCTCACGTTTGTGTTTTCAGGGAGTAGAGCGACGTCGTACGGAGGAGCGCAGACTTGATCAACAGGATTATACGAGAAGGTTTATTTTTTTCCCATACAATTGGCGCTATCTGTGGGAAATTTAGACAAGAACAAAACCTCTTGATCAAGCTTTTCCTCTTTAGAATCAATGGTGCACAACGAAGATTTGTCACAATCCGCCATCGACGGGCAAACACCAGAAGGAGGTGCGAGGCGCGAAGGCCTACCTTCTATCCCTCCTATGGCAGACTTGGAGCCACAAAGGCAAAATCCCATGAGGGATATAAGGGGGAGAAGGTGGACTAACAGCCCCCGTCACTCTCGTTCACAGAGTCCAGAGAGACAAAGGCAGAGGATTGATCCTCAAGCTTTGGAGGATCGCGTCAAGGAGCAAGACGAATTGATACGATGGATGGCGGCGGACATGGAATCTCTAAAGCGCCAGATAAAGGGAAAATGAATGGCGACAGGAGAGGGGCGCACAAGCAAGACGCCCCCTTGCCACTCGGAAGATCGTAGTAGGAATACCATACCCTCACAAGCAGAGAGTAGAAGTCTCAGGACAGGCAATACCCAATCCAGGTCTGAGAGGACGAGATCTGAGAGGTCGTACACTGAAGGAAGCACCTATTGGCCCTCACATACGCACCAAACGAGATCCAAACAGACGGAGTTGCCCAGATCATCCGACTTACGAACCGTGCTCGAAGAGAAGGCACGATGGAAGGAGGATGCCAGGGCACGCGATCCGCTCAGAGTTTCTGCCTTACAACGGTTGGCTCCTCGAATGCATAGAAGCGTCGAGGTTAGAATGCCAATACCACGCCCTGCCTACGAACCGACGGACAAGGCATTAGCAAGGCTGCAGACCTCGCCGTTCGTTCCGGTGATTGAAAACGCGCCCCTACCATCAGGCTTCCTTCAGCCCAAATTCACTACATATGAGGAAAAGACGGACCCCTACTCACACTTGAGCCACTTTTGCGGTCATGGTCAGATATCTGCGTAAACGAGGCTTTAATGTACATCCTCTTCCCATCTAGCCTTGGCGACCTAAACTTGACTTGGTTCAAAACTTCTGACAAGATAGCCTCCTAGGCGCAATTGGCAGAGGCGTTCGTAACAAGGTTCAGAACAAACACCAAAACCCCAGTGGAGATCGACCAGCTACTCTCCATCGACATGGGCGACAAGGAGACCCTAAGATCCTACAATAGTCGCTACTAGGAGACTTTCAACCAAATTGGGGACTACCCCACCAATTTGGAAATAAACATTGCATATCCGTTGGTTTTGAAAATATTTCGGAATTTGCTACTCGCAAGTAGGCTAAAATACGAATTTTAATGAGTTTTCCAACTCAAGCAATCTAACCTCCACCCACAGGCATTCAAACAGTTTATCTCACATAAGCACTTAGCCGCATGGTAAGCATACTGTTATATTAACATCCACACGCATGCGATATGCTAAAGCATAAATACTTACATCGTACTCCGTGCCAAAATAAGAAACTAGTTAGCAAACATGCATGACCTAGTTCATGTTAAGATGACTAATGCAATGCATACAGAGTGCAATTTAGGATAGGCTCGGCTAACCCTAAACATGGCATGTGAAATGCACGAGTAACACGTATTCAAGTTAGATTCGAAATACAATGCGGTTTGTATGATGTACCGAGCCCGGTGCATGTAAACAAATGCATGGATGCACGCATGCGTTGCATAAGGTATGCTAAAATAAATATGCCCTAATCTACCATCATAAGCAGGTAAATAAAAGGGAGAAAGAAGTGGGGGTTGGAAGACATGCACACCACTCACACACACTTATTACAGATTCGCCCTCACTCGGAGGGACCAAAATAATAATACAGTCCAAGAAAAATAAACGAATAAATTATTACAAGACCTCTAATCTAATTAAATTAAATGCAAAGAAGAGATGGCCACAGCCTCCGCCTCGGGATGCACGAATGATGCATGCTTCAGCCCGCCTTGCCCGAAAATCCGTACCGTGCCACTGCTGCCTCTGTTTTACTGTCTTACTTCTCTGGAAAATTGCCAAAGTCCTGGGACAGATCCCCTGAGTACCTCAGAACATCACCGGCTGAAGAAAATATCCACCGGCTATAGTATGTGTCCATCGGTACGCTTCGAAGTTGTCGGCACAAAAGTGTGCGGTCGGCACAAAATATTGCCTACGGCAATAAATTCTGCGAGATGCAGTTTTGGCAAAGCAGCGGTGCAAGGTATGGGATTTTAGGACAAATGTATGCACGGACACACTCCCTATCATGTAATAGACTCAAGGGAGCATGGCCCTCGACCCCCGGGCCATCAATCACGCACTTCAATGCATGATGGCCGGAAAGCCAAGTTAGCAACTTTGATATCAAATGAAACATAAGCACAAAACAAATCAAAGGGCCCCAACCCCTATCATGATTGGTCAAGAGGCAAGGGATGCATGCTCAATGAAATGCAACCTAGGCATGACGGCTAAGTATGCAACATGAACATGCAAATGAGCAATGTATGCTAGGCTCGCAACCTAAACATGTAAACAAACATGGCATGCAACAACATGCAACGATGGACTTAAACTAACATGGATAACTCGCAAGCATGCCAAAATCAACGGCCATGAAATGAAAATGAGATGCCTCAAAATGTGTGCACACGGGCACGCAAACCGAGGACCGCGCCTACGGCACGAAATGGCACTCTAATGAGACATGGCATAACATGGAATATGGCATACAAAACATGCAAATTTCAGCAGCAAAATGAGGGGCAAAACAGCCCCGAAACATGGCGAAATGGAACCAAATGCATGGAATCGCTCCCGAAATGCAAAACTAGGTACATGAAATGGCTTATGGCTATATCAAATATGCAAGATATGAACATGAAGTATGAAGAAAGAAGCTAGACAGCCCCAAAATAAGCATGTTCATAGTACAAAGCATGGCAAGACAGTAAGCACAAGTGGGACTAACATGGCATGCAAAAATGACTCCTCAAGGGAGGCAATGAGGCAAGTGATAGATGCAATGCTCAAACAGAAAAATGTCCTTCTACAACACTGAAGAGGGACCAAAAATATAAACATTTACAGTAGATGACAAGTCCCAAAACAGTATACACACATGCTCAAAATGCAATGCAAGACTAAGGCCCACAAAGGGGTATAACATGAAGTACCAAAAGGATGCACCAAACAGCCAAATACCCTTCATGAGACATGTAGAGGGGGTCAAACTAAGACCCTTTTCAGGCCTGTCAAAGACCCAAAAACAGAAGCATGGTAGGCTAAAAAGACATGCAAAAAAGGGGACCAAAGAGGGGTAATGAAGCAAGTCATACATGGGGGTCCCAAACAAGGTTGAGCCCTTCTTCAATGTTGAAGAAGGGCTCAAAAAAAGCCTCTTTGTAGTTTACATCGAAGCTCAAAAATACATGAAACTATGGCTTAGATATGAACCAAGAAAATGCTAGTTTTGGGGAAAAGTGTGCTTACCCTTGTAGACCAACAAACCAGCACCTCTTGGACCAAGTTTTGGTGCTCCTAAGCTCTGCAAATGACCTCCCAAATTCTAGAAATGGAAGCGGTGGTGTTGTGCTATGGGTTGGTGAAGGAATGGCCCAAGAACAAGGGTGTTTGGAGGCTGAATGAGAGAGATACAGTGAGAGATGGAGGGATATATGTATCTATATCAGATATGTATCTATATCTCTGGTTTTTTGCTTAAGAATCTCTAACCCTAAACAATGGAGGAGGAGGGTTGCTTATATAGGCCAAGACCAAGTCTAAGACTTAGTGGCTAAGCAAAGGAAAAGGGTCAAGGGGTGCAAAGAGTTTGTGGCTTCTAGAGGAAGCTAATACAGCTGGCCAAGCTTCTCCAAGAAGCTTGGCCAAGGGTTCAACCTCTTAGAGGAAAAAAAAGGGGTCAAAAGGGTGGAAAGGTTGCAAAATAGCAATATATATGCATGTGGAGCTGGTTACGTGCATCGGTACAGTGGCATGCATGCACCAGGCTTGGGAGGGTCAAAGGGGTCAGGTCGGCCAGAAAATTTGATCATCGACCAAAATAAAGTGCCGGTCGGCACTATTTTCTTCCGGTCGGCTAAATAGAGTTCCGATAGGTGATTCCTAGGTCAAAAAATGGCCGGTGGGTATGCAAATTGAAGCCACGGAAGTCAGCTTTCCAATGGCACAAACCTTGCATGAAAATTCCTCCTATGCAGAAAGTTATGCCCTTTTTGGTGAAGCCGCACAGACTCGATCCAAACGGGATGATGCCCAGCTTCAACCAATCATATCTCCTCCACCAGGACTTGGCTTTGGGAGATTCTTAAGTGCAAAATGAAGCCCCGGAAGTCTTCTTTCCAATGGTTATGGCCTCATAGCTTAACTCCAAGTATGCAATTGAATAAGCCTGATTCAGCGAGGGCCGCTCGACTTTCTTCTACCCGGATTCATGGCGAACTTCTTCTCCAACCTGTTTTCTCCCCTCCTCTCCTCTTTTCTTCAACTCCAAACCCCTAAACAAAGTGTTTTGAAGGGCTTGCCTCTCTCCTTGCCGAAGGAATTGAATCTTTGGCTTGCACATCTCTCAACACCGAGCAAACCATCAGTAATGCCCAAGTCTTGAGGGCGGTCAAAAATGGGGTGTCTACAGGAGGGATACGTATATATATGGACAAATCAAGAATTACATTCCATTACCAATTTAGTAGTTCCCATTTCACCAAATAATTCAATGTTGTTTATTTTATCTATTAATCATATCACGAAGAAAGAAAAATAGAAGGTACACCCCAAAAGAAGATTGATTGATTCGTAATAACACAATGGTTTGAAATGGGTTCGGTTGTTGTGGCATAGAGGGTGCTGCATTTGTAATCTCTAACATATCTGTGTTATGCATTGAGCCTTTTGGTATATGTTTGGAACATGCATGTTATGTTGGAACAATCTTCTGTGTAAGATAAATAATTTGAAACCAAATCAAATAAATAAAAATAAATCACTTACAGAATTTATTCTACTGAACTAAACAAAACTTTAAAAGATCAAGTCGAGTGTATGACACTCTGTCTTTAACACAGATTTGCCTCGCTACAGTGCTTACGGATATAAGGCGTCTATCTCCCAAGATACAATGATCTTCACAAATTGTAGTAGCACTCCAAGCAATTTGTACGGCAAACAAAACCTGTGTTCTTAACTCTCTGAATTTTATTCTAAAACAAAAACTAATATGAAGAGAATTTATGCAAAGGAGCAAAATCGGGAGGGAACCTATTTTTTCTGGAGTTTTGCAGGCTGTTTTCGGATCTCTAAGACTGCTAGAAATGGTTAGTATTTATAGGCAAATTTTTGTGAGACACGAGCAGAGAGTTATTTGAATGAACAGATGCAAAATTAAACTAAACAGATACAACACTGTTTCAAACAGATAACTGCTGGGCAATTAAATCTGTTGGAAACTGCAGCAGTTAAAAATCTATCTGGGATGTTTTGAATCTGTCTGGCAGTTTCAATTTGTCTGAAAAATTGAATCTATTGTGGAATTCGGAAAAGGCACAAATATTGGACAAAAAATATGAATTAATTTCAATTTGACATTCAAGTAATTTCCTAGAAGAATTTGGAAAAATTCAAATAAATTTTATCCAAAAAATTGATGTTAAAACTGACCCGACCTACAACTGCGCTTGGCACGGCTCGGTCGGCCGGACGGACGGCAGCGCACGGGCGTGTGGTGGTTTGAGCCAAGGTTAGGGCCTAACCCAAGTGTTACTACCTAGAACTTATATATAGACATAAGCTCTCTTAAGTTTCCAATGTGGGACTAGCCTTACAAGGAAACCCACATTTAATTATTTAAATGCCCATTCCATGAACCCGAAAACGACGTCAAATTCCAATTCACTCATAAATGGTTTTGACGAACCGTTTTCACCATATGACTTGCCATGCAGCTAGGAATACGTCACCTCTTTAGACTCGCCTTAAAGGATATGTGGACCCTACTCAAATTTAGGCTCAAAGTTGGCCCAAAATAAGCCTATAAAAAACAATTTTCCAACAAGCCCCCACATGAATGGAATTTGACGGAGAGAAAATGCAACAACATGATCTAATTACAGAGAGTGCAGAAATTGAAAATATTTTGCAAAGGATAGGTAGCTTTTAGCTTTGAACCTTCCTTTGTGAGACACTATCGGATTTACTAGCTAATCAGTGAACATGATGTCTTTAACTATTTAGCCATTTGTGTAAACCAAGACAATAGAACTCACACATTATATTCCCAGACACAGTTTAGTTCTTACTATTGTATTCATTTTGGCCCTGAACAACCGGGTGTTTCATGAGTGCTCTAAAGACTTGTAGCCCCTTCACAAATCTCATAGAACCGGCCTAGTCCACACTCATATAGGTGAATCTTATGAAAAGTATCATGCCATACTCCACTACGTATACCTAGCTATAAGAATCATTAAAAGTATTACTTAACCTAAAACGCTGCAAACATCATTATTTCATCACAGAAATGGGTAAGAGTTTGACTCCCTAGTGATCCTTCTGAGTCATACACAGCTCGGTTGTCCCTTTGAACCTAGATCTTGAGATCTCCAGTCAACTAGGTTGGGTTGCCGTTGTGGTAACTCTTATTTAATAGGCTTAAGTCCTATTCCCCTCGATGAATTTTCAACTAACTCTCTTACTAACCCTTTGGTTAATGGATCCGCTATGTTGTCGTTAGACTTCACATATTTAATGGAAATAATTCCATTAGAGAGTAGTTGTCTTACGGTGTTATGTCGACGGTGAATGTATTGTGACTTACCGTTATACATATGACTCTATGCTTTACCAATTGCTGATTGACTATCATAATGTATGCATATAGCAGGCATCGATTTTGGTCACATTGGAATATCTTCAAGGAAGTGGCGAAGCCATTCTGCTTATTCCTCAGCTTTATCTAAAGCTATGAATTCTGATTCCATAGTAGACCTAGCAATGCAAGTCTGTTTGAAAGATTTCCAAGATACTTCCGCTCCACCAAGAGTAAAGACATATCCACTAGTGGACTTTGAGTTTCTAGTATCTGATATCCAATTTGCATTATAGTATCTTCAAGTACTGCTGGATATCTAGTATAATTAAGCCCAATGTTACGAGTAAATCGGAGATATCTTAGAACCCTTATAATTGCTTTCTAGTGTTCTACTCTTGGATTACTCGTATGTCTACTTAATTTACTTACTGCATAGGCTATATCTGGACAAGTGCAGTTCATTAAGTACATTAAGCTTCCAATTATTTGGGCATACTCTAATTAAGAAATACTTTCCTATACATTCTTAGAAAGAAACAAATTAACATCCATAGGTGTTTTAGCAAGATGATCATCATCTTTGCTAAATTTGTGAAGTATTTTCTCAATGTAATGTGATTCTGACAAAGCATAATCTTCTGATATTTTGGTAATTTTCATACCAAGTATTACATCAGCAATTCCTATGTCCTTAATGTCAAAATGTTTATTCAACATTTTCTTGGTAGTTTTAATCATATCATTATTACTACCTATGATGAGCATATCATCTACATAAAGACATACAATGACATAACCTTTGTCTGTCTTTTTAATATAAACACATTTGTCACACTCATTAATTTTAAATCCATTTGACATCATTGTCTTGTCAAATTTCTCATGCCATTGTTTTGGCGCCTGTTTTAAACCATATGATGATTTAACCAATTTACATACTTTCTTTTCTTTTCCTGGAACAAAAAATCCTTCTAGTTGTTCCATGTAAATTTCTTCATCTAACTCACCATTTAAGAAAGTGATTTTCACATCCATTTGATGAATTTCTAGATTGTACAAAAATGCAATAGCAATTAGCATTCTAATGGATGTTATTCTAATAACTGGTGAGTATGTGTCAAAGTAATCAAGACCTTTTTTTTTTGTCTAAAACCTTTGACCACAAGTCTTGCCTTGTATTTGTCTATTGATTCATCCGCTTTCATTTTTATTTTGAAAATCTACTTGTACCCAAGAGGTTTACAACTTGGTGGCAAATCCACCAATTCCCAAGTGTGATTTTACAGGATGGATTCAACTTCGATGTTTACAGCTTCTTTCCATAAAGGAGCCTCAGGATTGGACATAACCTTTTTAAAATTTAAGGGCTCATTTTCTAACAAAAATATTAGAAAATCTGGACCAAAAGATTTTGAGGTTCTAACACGTTTACTATGCCTAGGTTCCTCTTCCTCATTTTGATCTATCTCTTGGTCTTGTTCTTTATCTTGTTCTTAATCATGACTAGTAATAGCATCATAAGATCTTTTATTAGTAGTAGTCTCTCGTCCAGTTTTATTTGGAAATACATGTTCAAAGAAAGATGCATTCCGAAATTCAATAATAGTATTTACATGCATTTCAGAATGTTCTAACTTATGAATCAAAAATCGATATACACTACCATTCATAGCATAACCAATAAAAATGCAATCAACAGTTTTAGGACCTATCTTAGTCTTTTTAGGACTAGGAATAGCCACTTTAGCTAAACACCCTCACACTTTTAAGTATTTGTAGGATGGTACTCTCTTATGCCACATTTCATAAAGTGTTTGATTCACTTTCTTTCGGGGTACTATATTAAGTACATAATTAGTAGAAAGCATTGTCCCCCCATAAGTTCTGAGGTAATTCAAACTTATTAACATGGCATTCATCATTTCTTTTAAATTCTTATTTTTCCTTTCAGTAATTCCATTTTACTGAGGTGAGTAAGGAGTAGTGGTTTGATGAATTATTCTATGTACTTTACAAAATTCACCAAAAAGTGATTCATATTCTATCACTTCTAAGTTTCTTAATTTTCTTACCAAGTTGATTTTCAACTTCATTCTTATATTGAATGAAAGTTTCCAAAACTTTATCCTTGATTCGAATTAAATAAACATAACTATATCTAGTATAGTCATCTATAAAAGTGATAAAAAAAAAAAATTTCCATCTCTAGTTTGAATTGATTTAAAATCACAAATGTCACTATGAATTAATTCAAGTGGTTCCATACTTCTTTCAATTGTATGAAAAGGAGTTTTGGATAATTTTGCCTCAATACAATTTTCACATTTATGATTTAAATCAATGTCAAATTTAGGTAAACATTCCATATTAATTAATCTACGCAGAGATCCATAATTAACATGTCCAAGTCTACAATGTCATAAATTTGAAGACTTAAGCAAGTAAGAAGAAGATGTATTTTTATTAATAACAAAGGGTACAATAGTCATTACATTCATTTTGAAAAGGCCATTAAACATGTAACATTTTCCTACATACATTCCGTTTTTGGTAAGTACAAACTTGTCACTTTGAAAAACTAGCCTAAACCCATTTTTACTCAACAAAGATCCGGAAACAAGGTTCTTGCGAATGTCCGGTACATGCAGCACATTGTTGAGAGTGAGTTCCTTTCCAGATGTCATTTTCAAAATAATATTTCCTTGTCCTTCAACTTTAGAAGTCGAGGAGTTGCCCATAAAAAGTTGTTCACCATTGTCCACTATAGAATAATATGTGAACATCTTTTTGTCGGCACAGATATGGCGAGTAGCACTAGTATCCACCTACCATTCTTTAGGATTTCTGACAAGGTTTGTCTCAGAAACAACTGCAGAAAGATTTATGACATCTATACCATTGGAAGTTTTATCCACTTCGGTCTTATTGGCTTGAGCAATCTTCTTGCTTGATCTTCATTTGCCTTTGCAAAAATCAGTTCCTGAGGACTGCTCTAGCTTTTTACCATGATTCACTGGCACAGTCCCAACATAAGGAGGGGTTGGCGCAATTGCAGCCACAATACCAATACTGGTTTGAACATTAGTTTGACCAGTTTCTGTAGCCATGAATTCTAAATTATAAAATAAAATTAGAATTAGAATTTTTATACTATACAAAAAATTAAACCAAAACCACAAAATTAAATTCTGTAAAAATAAAATAAACAAGAAATGTGTGACATCCTGAACGTTTAATTAAATATTACATAAATATTTATAATTATATATAATTGTGAGTATATGT